>ML793881.1:396722-419176 GCA_009831015.1 Picea engelmannii | reverse complement strand
ATTTAGTTTTTGTTTAATTCTTGTTAATAGCTTTGTTGTTTTCTTTCTAACCTTTTACCATACAGCTGTCATGACTAGCAGAGCCCAACTAGGCATGTAAGTACTCTCATTTTGCTCATCAAACGATGAATAGAGTGCAAACACTCGTTGCCAGGACCCAATCTTTATTTTGAACATAGTGATGTTCATGGGGGTGTTGAAGTTACTTCACACACACCTAGGATTTATTTTTCCCAAGGTTATTCCTTGTTTATTATTCATAATTAGTCATCATTCAATCTCCTATATTTTAGGGGAGAATATTCTCTTTCAGTTTACACTTTAGTTTGACTAGTTGAGTTGAGTTTAGATGTTGCATTGGGATCATCACCATGCAACATTGGGATCATCACCATGATAATTTGACCTTTCCTTGGTATCGTCACCAGAGTGGCGCATTAGCCTTGATTCCCTGAGTTAACTCCTCACTACTCGTTGTTCAATCAGTTAACTGAAGACTAGTTGACTAGTTAACTCAACTAAGTGGCAGTTCACTCTCGTAACTACTTGAGAGACTAGAATAGGTGGCAGTTCACTCCTGTAACTGCTGGTGTGTGTCCAGATCACTCTAGACCACCACTATGGTGCATTGGTTCACCTCAAGTCGAACTCATTGAGTTATACAGAGTATATCATGTGTAAATTATTCATTGTTCACAACGATTAATGAGAATTATTTCATTCTTTCTCTCCTTCTTCTTCTTTCTCCAATTCTCTCTGAAAATGTGTGTATTATTGTTTAGCTAGATCTATTCTTTGCAGTTTCAACACATTTACAGTATGCAATTGAAATATTGAAGAGATTTGACATGTTGCAATGTAAAACCGTGCATACACCCATGGAAACAAATTTGAAGCTCCTGGTTGATACGTTGTTAGAGTTGGTTGATGCTACTCTTTATAGACAGATTATTGGATATTTGATGTATCTGACAAATACCAGGCTAGATATATGCTTTGTTAACACCTTGAGTTAGTATCTAGTAGAGACCAGACGTGTTCATCTTGTAGTTGCAAAGCATGTGATGAGATACCTTAAGGGTACATTGGACTATGGTCTCTGTTATACTAGAGATCATGAATTCATACTATATGGTTATACTAACTCATATTGGGTTGGAAGTTCTCCTAATAGAAAGAGCACTTCATGATGTTGTTTCAATTTTGGGTCAACCATGACTTCATGGCAAAGTAAGAAGCAATCCAGTATTGCTCTCAGCACAACAAAAGAGGAATATATTGCAACATGTTCCTTTAGTTGTGAAGCCATATGGCTTCAAAAGTTGTTGGCAAGTCTATTTGATCTGGCGATGGAAGCCACTGTGATTCTATGTGATAACCAGATTTGTATAAATATGACAAAGAACCCAGTGTTCCATGATAAGTCGAAGCACATAGAGATCCAGTATCACTACATTCATGATATGGTGCAGAGGGGAGTTGTAATGCTCAAATATGTTGGCACGTATGAGTAGGTTTCATATGTGTTGACCAAGACTCTGTCTCGTGTGAAGTTTTAGTACTTTCGAGAAAAAACTGGTGTTGTCCGAAAGGACTTCCCTCAAAAAGGGGAGTGATGTTGATGATACTATAGTATCTTGACCAACAACAGGTAGCTCCGTTAGGATTTTATATCATAGGGGATTGACCATCCCTTGGAAGATATCAAAGGTCCAGTAAGGATGGTCTATCAGAGTACCTATGCATGTGTATGCTAGTTGTGGTCACTAGTGGTAGCTTTGTTAGGATTTTATATCCTAGCGAATATTTTGATTCTTGGGCAGATCCTGAAGGTTTGGTAAGGATGGTCTGTCAGAGTACCACGTGGTAGCTTGTTAGGATTTCATATCCTAGGGAATCTTATGATTCCTGGGCATATCCCAAAGGTTGGTAAGGATGGTATGTCTGAGTACCACAAAATGTTGTTGTTGCACCTGCATCATTCTATTGTCATATGGTGATGATGTTGCCTCAGCCTTGTGTTGATGATGTTGTTCTCTCAGGCTCATGCTAATGATGTTGTTGTCTCAGCCTCATGCTAATGATGTTTTTTTCCCTCGTGCTGATGATGTTGTTGTCTTAGCCTCATGTTGATGATGTTGTTGTTTCATCCTCGTGCTGATGATGTTGTTGTCTCAGCCTCATGCTGATGATGTTGTTGTCTCAGCCTCGTGCTGATGATTTTTTTGTCTCAGCCTCATGTTGTTGATGATGTTGTTCCAGCCTCGGGTTGTTGATGATGTTGTTCCAGCTTCGTTCTTTTGATGTTGATGTTTTAGCTTCACGATGATGAATATTTTGATGTTACTTTAGCCCCATGTTGATGAGGATGATGATGTTACTTTAGCCTCATGATAATGAGGATGATGATGTTACTCTAGCTTCATGTTGCTAATGATGATGATGATACTACTCCAAGATCCATGTTGTGGATGATGATATTGATCATGAGAAAAAACTTTCTACAATTTGTGGATGTGCTAGTCATTGTTAGATATGTTGATGATGATGCTTCCCTCTCTTTCTCCTGATGACGTTCTATTGGATTATGTCAGTAAAATACCCTTCTCATTAAGGGGGAGTGTTGAAATGTTGTAACTTCGAAGGATATTCTAATTATATTTGATTTATTATCTTATAGATTAAATCCCCTTTTGTTGATTGATAATGTTGGTTCTTGTATAAGACCAAATCCCCTTTTGTGAATTGGTAAAACCATATTTATATGGTGTTATTTGTAAAGTCGACCCCTAGGGTTTATAAAGAGATTTTAACCACTCTTGGAAGAAGTTGGCCCTACTAAGTGAAGATACATAACCCTAGCACCTCCTCAACTAGTATTTATAAAGAATACCCCTAATTTCACTAAATATTGAAAAAAAAAAAAAAAACTTTTTGTCGAATCCCCTCCCAATACATATGTACAATTTTAAAACCTCATATTTATACTAGATATCCTAGGTATCCATTTTTTTCATGGAATTTTTCATACCCCTTTTTATTTCTATCCTAAGTATGAAAACATGAAAGAACTCTGATATGATCTCAAATAAAAAATCATAAAGGTAATAAAAAAATAAGAAAACAAGGGGTGTTCCATCTAAGTTGATGTTAAAGATTAGGTTGGAGTGATATATCTTCATGAGTCACCCAACTCATTCAAATCCATATGTTTCCTGACCTGGGAGGGTGGTAAACCTCTTTCCATGAATTGCAAAGAGGTATCCTAGTGGGTATCCATAGGTTTATCACGTTTTTATCACCAGGTGGAATACTCATGGGATTCCAAGAGAACATGGAAAAAATAGTGAGAGAATCCTTGTATTTCATCATCTTGAGTGTAGCTTACTACAATTTCTCATTCATTCCTTCACTTGACTTACTTGGTGTATTTTATCACTGCCATTTTAGACATTTGGAAGGCACCTTCAACCCTTATGGATTGCTCATGATTTCTTTTCATGTATTAGAATGTTTTTTGTTTTATCTTGCATAAGGAAACTTGTCCAAAAAACCATATTTTGTCACCACTTGAAACATATTTGAAAACCACATTGTTCAGCTCATGAGCACTCACATTAGTACCTCCATTGTAAACACTATTTTGGAGACATATAAACCTAGCACACTTCTTTAAAAACATCTAGTTAATTGTAATTAGAACCAACAATCACTACTAGATTTGGTTTTAAATTCTTACCAACATTAATGTTGTTAGAATGGCATTAGAAATAAATATATTTCAATATCATCACTGTTGTGTTGGTATTCCTACATCATTTCAGAGGCATGAATCAAAATTTATTCTACCTATGCTCTATCAGACCCTGTGGCAACTTCTTCAAGACCTCATTTTTTCTTTACGGATGTCAGAATTCCAAAGTCTCCAATTATATGAACCAATTACTCATTAATTTTCTTTCTACAATTTATTGTGCCATTCACTTTGGCTCATAAACCCATGAACCACCACTTCATTTTGTGCCTTCAATTTTTCATCACAATGTTACAAACTTCAATCTATAAATGCAAAAGATACATTTGTATGCTTATAAGATTGTCAATTAACGAATAAACCTGCACATGAATTCTCATCATCTTGTTTGTTTCCCATCAACAAATGTATCTATGGCCTCTATGCTACATTTCCTAAATGAATATTATGACGTCAAACAAAGCCCCATATCTTGTGCATAATATTGGAACTATTTATAATAATAAATCAATCACACTTTATGCCAAAATGTATCTCACACATACTTCCATGATATATTACTCAAGTAGTCATTCTAAATACTCTACACATCTCTCTCAATCACCACCCAAACGTAGATCATTTCATCTTGCATATCACCTTTCCCTCTTCACATGTCTCATATCCTAAATCCTTCATTGCATCATAGATACCAATTCTTCAGTTGATTCCAACACAGTTCATAATTTTGGGAAAAAATAATTTGGTTCCAATTCTAACTACTTTACCCGAATATGTGGAATAAATTACTACAAGTGAGGGGGTTCATACACCTTAAATTGGTTAGCATTCACTGCATTACTGATGAAAAGTTGAGGTGCTATATCCAACTTTTAAGGTGTTCAAACCCATTTTATCAGTGATGGTGTGTAAGGACCATACAAACCATACTAAACATGATTCATCTTGTGATGCTACTGATTTTTGAAGCATTGGTTATCCAAGTGGATCCAAATTCTTTCACCCACATAAATTTGTGGTTCAACTCAATGTTGCTCATTATATTCCTTATACTTGGCCTATGTCGATTCAAGGATGGACTCTGCTATGAACCTTGGACAAGTTCTTCAAAAAATAAGAAACTTTGTCTTTCTCCTTTTGTTGGTAGGATAGGAATGAAGTAGGCATAACAACTAGAATCTCATAAGGAGCTAAAGGTTGGAAGCCAAAATAGACCTCAAATGGGGTGTGTCCTATAGATACATGAGTGGATCTATTGAAGTTGTGTTGCAATATATGCAACTATTGATCATATCTATTATTTCATTTGATAATATATTCATAGGTCACAAACCAAGGTTCTGTTCAATACCTGATTTTTTCTATCAATTTGCATGCAATTTGCACATACAAATCAGTAAAGAACTAAAACTAACAAATCAAAAATTTCATAAATGTTCATTGTGAGTACCTATAACAACATCCAATTAATCACTTCAATTGATATCCAAGTATATATAACAACCATTGTTATTTTAGACAAAATAATCCTTCAAAATCTAAGTACATATTTATTTTTTCTATGTTACACTATTGAGGATGTCAACTGATGCAGCACCCCTACCTCCGCAAGGTTTGCGTGACCTTCTAGTCTTTGGATATTCCTATTTCCTTGAGCCAAAATGACTCCTTAGTTCCCACTATAACCTTCAATGCATATAATACCACAAGTCCTTCTAGAAGTTACGCCCGCGCGAACAAGCACTAAGAGCGAACCTCTACTTCCACGTGACCACTGACTTAACCCAAATACCCCATCAAGTTTCCTGACTTCACGTTTCATGATTTCGGGAACTATGTTGTGAGTCAACCCGACCCATCCAATTCCCAAAACCACGAAATAGGCTAAAGGGCCTTTAGCTCCTCCCTGATGCCTCAACCATATGATCTCCAGTCAATTCCTAGGGCCTCACTTCTGAGCACGTCAATATTTCATGACTTACGGGTTTTTCATGCAACTCTTATCCTTTTTCCCGAAGTCCGAACTCGCGACTTATTTTATATGGATCAACAGTCAAGAACCTCCTAAGATATGACAGTCCAGATCACGTTGGGATTTCGCGTATTGGGGATTCCCGAAACAAATTCCTCCATGCTTTCTACTTCTGAAATGTCAATATCTCAGAGCACCCAATCAATGGCTCTCGTTCCTCTAGATCTAATGACTGCTAATCCTCCCAAGCTTGTGAGTGTTGAAATACATGCAGCCTTAACCTACCCCGATGATCCACTAGATCCAATGGTCCATGGATATTTACACTTATCTCTCTGAGAAACTCAACCGTCCATTTTCTCAAAGACTTTTGGCCAATTAACTTGGTGTCTTTCCTCCTAAGCTTGGTTTCTATGATGTAACTTTGACCCTCATCCTTCCTTTGAACTTTCCAAGACTCTATCCCTCCTGAGCTTGATGTTGGCTGCAAACTCAAGGATTCCAAGGGATTTTCGCACACAGTCCTTGTGGCATTCATGATAATCTTTGATTATCTGAAATCTTCCAACTTTGCACACTCCTTGCGACAACAGTTCTTCAACCACTCACCTGGTTGGAAAATTCTAAGACTTCAAACTGCCTGTGCACGCCTTGCATGACTCTGTGCTATAAATACACTTTTGTTGGTATAAGAACAACTCTATCTCTCCTGATATTTTCTGAGGTAAAAACTC
Source organism: Picea engelmannii (assembly GCA_009831015.1). Lineage (NCBI taxonomy): Eukaryota > Viridiplantae > Streptophyta > Pinopsida > Pinales > Pinaceae > Picea > Picea engelmannii. The sequence goes on along the minus strand of ML793881.1, from coordinate 412,716 downwards.
AAAACTTGTCGATGCACTCCTGATCAAAATCTGGACCAGGGGTCAAATTTTATCTCAAAAAATAAATTTCTCAGAATTGCCTCAAAACGAACGAGTGCGTAGCCCTCGTTGTCACAAACCCAACAAAACTCATTTGGGTTCAAACAGACGTCGGATGAGAGAGATGTCGCGATCTGTTCGAATCGTCAAATAGGTAAAAAAAATAAGTGTTGACTGTGCAGTCCGTATAGTCCGTATGGATGCTGACGTGGCATGACCGTACATTGATGTGGCAGAGCTGAGTTGGCATATGTTGATGTGGCAGTTTCAGATTGGCTGACAGTTGGGCGAATGTTGTTTCGACACGTGGCAGTTTTTTGGTTAGTGGTTTGGTGCCATGTGGCCCAGTCATGGGCTGCCACATGGCACCCCGTTATTGGCAATGGTTGGTCAAAATTTTATGGAGTCCATGGGGATCGAACCCTAGAATTCCCCCTTTGGCAGCACTTTAAAAAAGTCTGACCAACCAACGTGCCCACCATATGTTTCTTAACACCAAATAGTTTTAAATTTATTTAAGTTACACTATATTTGGATTATGATTAAAATTATGGGTGAGTCCACAGGACTTGATCCCGTGACCTCCACACATATGAAACGATTTGGCATAGGCCGCCCAACCGACATGCCATGCAAGTGTTTCTTAACAGTAAACCTTTTTCATTACACTTAAGTTTATGCTATGGTACGTTTGGCGGGGGTCCGGGCTAGGGTTTAGCCCCAGCCCCGGTCGCACACATATATATTCATATGATCGTTATATACATGGAGAGTGGCGCGAGTTTGGATTTCAAATGGAGTTATCCACGGTCGTATGTGCGCCCATATGACCTTAACCTTTGGCACGAGGGTTAAGTTTTTTTTTTTTAAATTGGTTATCCCATGGTTTCGGGTGCTTACCCATATGCCCAAGGCCTGACGGTTAGGGGCTGGGCGTGCCCTAACCGTCCTACAGTTTGGACCATTTTCAGTTATGAACATGTGCTGGGTTTAAGCACACATTTTGGAGCGTGTTCTGGGTTCAGAGCACACAGAGGTGCGTTTTGGCGAACCAGAGACAACAAGTTTGAGGAAGAGAATGGCAGGAGGCCTATCTTCTTCACTTTTTGGTTGATTGAGGTGCCGTAAAATCCCAGCTAGGGGTTTTTGGATGTGTTGAATCCATTGGTACTATTTTCAAAACCATTTGAAGGCTTCTTTTGCATTTTTTTCACCATTGAAGTCTCAAGAAGCTCCAGGGAGCTTGAAGCCCTCATTGATTGAGGTCATGTTTTGGTGAGTCCAAGTTTGTTTTCTGTGACTGAATAGTCATTTTTGGCTAACTGTTATGCTCTGAACACATTGGGACAGGGTTTAGAGGCTTTTGAGGACTTTTACAGATGTTTTTTCCAAAGAGAATCTCAGTGAAGCTTATGGCCACATGTAGAAGAGGTCATGCCCAGATGAGCCATGATCTGTTTTCAGAGTTCTATTAGTCATTTTTGGGGTTTTTATGTGTTCTGATCCAAATGGCACAGTCAGAATTTCCATTGGAGTTGAGCAACTACTTGTAAAATAACTTTTGACAAATTAATCCCAGAGAGCCAAGTCCATTGATGGAGGCTCAAGGAGATGTAGCCTGGAGGGGGGTGAACTCCTTTATCATGTTGTGATTGTTATGAGTTTGATGGTTTATTTGCTGCAAGTTATGTTGCTATGTATTTATTTTAAAGTACATATTTAACCATTTAAAAGAACATATCCTCACACATGAACATTTAAAAGAAGATGCATAAACTTGACACATAATTCATCTTGCATATTTTAACACATGAAGCAAGGTCCTGTAAAGTTTATTTAATGAAGTAGAGGGTGCTTGCATAGCATAACAAGTCAGCCTTCTATTTTCAGATCAACTCCTTGCGGAATTTCACTACACTCCCTACAGGAATTCTTGGGAGAAGAAGCAATTGAAACTTATTCTCTCCCTCTCACAAAATTCATACATTCAACATGAAATCATACACATAAAGCATTGAAACAAATGCATAACAGAGCATATAAGCAAACTGTAAGCATACCATTCAATAGATGCAAACAATATCCATAACAACACCATGAAATTGAGTCAAAGCATTCTTATATTAACTCAAGTGCTTGTGTACATTTTTTCTACAGAATCTGATCCCATTGACTACGATGTTCAGCTACCAAACTCCTCAATAAGTCTCCCAAACTTTGATTTACTACCTCAGTCTGTCCATCGATCTAAGGGTGATATGATGAGCTAAAAGATAAATATGTCCCCAGCTTCTTCCATAGTGTCCTCCAGAAATGACCAACAAATTTGGTATCTCTGTCCAAAACAATAATCTTGGGTAAACCATGAAGTCGAACAACTTCTTTGAAAAATAGGTTTGCAATGTGTGTTGCATCACTGGTTTTCTGACATGGAATGAAATGTATCATTTTTTAGAATCTGTCGACTACCACGAATATGGAATCTAAACCCCTATGTGTCCTTGGAAATCCTAACACAAAATCCATGCTTATTGCATCCCATGGCCTCTCTGGTATTGGTAATGGTTGATACAACCATGTATTCTATCTTTTCCCCTTTGCGTGATGGAAAATTACACATATGTTCACAAACTTCTTGACATCCATCTTCATCCCTAGCTAATAATACAAATTGTTCAGTTGTGCAAATGTTTTATCATGGCTGAAATGTCCATCCAATCCTCTGCTATGTTTTTCCTTTAGAAGTTTTTCTCTCATAGAACTGTCTGGGATACACAACTGATATCCTTTAAATAAAAGTCCATCCTGAATCAAGTATTCAATCCATTATATTTTTTCCCTTAAAATAGGATTCTCACATGCTTCATAATCATCCTTGAAATTTGAATCCTCTCTGTACATTTCATTAGGGTTATCAAAACCTAAGGTCTTCACACGAAACTCCTACAGAATCAACATTTCCTACTCAATGTATGAGCAACCTTGTTAGCATTTCCAGAAATTTTCTTTATAAAAAAAGTAAATTTCTGCATAAATTAAACCCATTTTGTATATTTATGGTTCAGTTTCTCCTGTCTGGTTATAAACTGTAAGGCTTGGTTGTCACTATACAAAACAAACTCTTTTGGGACCAGTTAGTGCCTCCATTTCTTCAGCGCTTGTATGATTGCATAAAACTCTTTAATACGTGGAATAATTTCTCTTGGCATCATTCATCTTCTCACTGAAGTATGCAACTAGTGGATTGTCTTGACTACTCCAATCACAAATCCACTTGCGTCACATCTCACTTGAAATGTCTTACTGAACTCTAGTAGAACCCGAACTGGCTATCCAATTATCTTTTTCTTTAACAACTTGAAACTTTTCAATGTTTCCTCTATCCAATGAAAATATTTATGTCTTTTCTTGACTGTGTCCATCATTGGTGCACAAATTCCACTAAAATTTCTGATGAACTTCATGTAAAAATTGGCTAGTCCATGGAAGCTTCTGAATTCAAATATATTTCTTGGTGACGACCACTCTTTGATTGTTTTTGTCTTTTCAGGATCCATCTTCAACTCATTCGAAGAGATTACAAAACCCAAATAAATGAGTTTTGTCTTCATGAAAGATGACTTCTTTAGATTTATCATCAACTTCTCTTGTTGCAACCTCCTCATCACTAAAGCTAAATGTCTCAAATGTTCTTCCTCAGTCTTACTGAAGATCAGTATATCATCAAGATATACAATTACAAACTTTCCAATGAAATCTTTCAATACTTTGTTCATAAATCTCATAAAAGTACTTGGTGCATTTGTCAAACCAAATGGCATGACAAGACATTCATACAGTCCTTCATTTGTCTTGAATATTGTCCTCCATTCATCACCTTCCCTCATTCTATTATGATGATATCCTCTTTTCAAATCAATTTTTGAAAAAAAATTTCTCCACTTAAGCAATCCATCAAGTCATCCATCCTAGGTAAAGGAAATCTATACCTGATGGTGATTTTTTTTATATCCCTTGAGACTGTACACATCCTCCATTTTCCATATTTATTTGGACTTAACACTATTGGCACAGTGCATGGACTCAAGCTTTCTCTAATCAACCTTTTGTCCATCAAAACCTGGACTTTCTTCTTAACTTCTTCACTCACCTACGACATCAATCTATACGTTGTTGTTTTTGGAAAACTCACCCCTGGTATAAGGTTTATGTGATGGCTTATACTCTTGATGGGTGACAATGAACAAGGTAAATTGTCCACCACTATATCAACGCAATTCTCCAGCATTTCCTAAATCTCCTCAGGTAGATCATCTATTAAGGTATTGGTCAAGGTGACTCTAGGTTTTCTCACCACAACAAACTGCATTTATTCATCTTTCTTGACTTCATCTATAAGTTCCTTCCCACTCATGAGAAGTATAGTATTGCTTGTTTCTTCTTTCACCTTCCGGTCTTCGATTGGCAGCAACATATGTGTCCTACCGTTCTTCTCCAAGGTATATGTGTTCTTTCTTCCGTCATGAATAACATTTTTTTCATATTACCACGGCCTACCCAACAAAAGATGAAAGACATCCATGGGAATAACATCACATAAGATCTAATCTCTATATCACCCTATCTTAAATTCAAATAAACATTGTTTAGTGACTGTTACATGATGTCCTTTTTGCAACCACGAAACCTTGTATGCGCTCGGATGTGAAATTGTCTCCAATTCCATATTTTCCACCATTTTTGTGGATAATATATTATCCGTACTTCCATTGTCAACAATCACCTTGCATACCCTATCCTTAGTCTTACAAGCATTCCTGAATAAACTATTCCTCTAGACTGGATTCTCTATCTCTTTCTCTGGCTTCAAAAGAATTTTTCTCATCATTAAGGATCTTCCATATTTTGCATCTTCTACCTCAACATTCTCCTTTTCACTTTTGAAATGTGAGCTTCTCCTCCTTCATCCATTTTTCTATAGGGACATTCAAAATATTTGTGTCTGATATTTCCACAGACAAAACACTTTATTTCACCTCCTTTGCCTCTTCCTCTTCCTCTTTCTCGAGGAAAAGTGTTCCTATCAACATATTGTCCTCCTTGTGAGATTCCTCCCCTCTCTAGGTGGTTATGAGGTTTTTTTTATTCATCCTTGGGCTTCTTTACTCTATCCTAGGAAATTTCTTTGCCTCTGCTCTGACTTCTACCTCTTCCCCTTTGACCTTGCTTTCGAGCCAATTTCACTTCTTCTTTTGAAGCAATCCGATAAGTATGTTCCACATTCCTGATTGTCACCATGCTCATCTCATATTGAATCTCATATCTCAGGCCATTCATGTATTTGGTGACCTTTTCATCGTCACTCTTGCGATGACCTACTCTAATTTTAATTCTATAGAATTATTCAGTGTATTCCTTCACTGTCATCCCTTTCTATCTCAAATTCTGCATTCTTCAAAATAGAGTAATTTGGTAATCCCTAGGTATGAATTTGGATTTCATCTTGGATACCATCATGTCCCAGCGTTTGATTCGTTGTTTTCCTTTGCAAATCCTGTCAGCCTCCAGTTCATCCCACCACAATGTCGCATGCCCTTTCAGTCTAGTGACAACATGTTTTACTTTCTTATATTATTTGATATCCTCATAGTCGGAGTATTTATCCAGAGCTCTAATCCAATCTAGCAGCTCCTGAATGTCTAATTTGACTTCATACATCGAGATGCCCATTTTTTCTCTGGCCCCTATTCTTGCAACAACTTTGAATATATGTTCCTCTGCAACATCTTCGGCTACAAATTCTTCTTCGACTCCATCTTCGTTTTCACTTTCATCCTCATTGATATGTCTAGTATCAGGTGTTCATCTCTATGATGTCTCCATAGCATCCAATCGAGCACGAAGTTCTCTCATTTCCCTTTCCATGGCTGGATCGGGTATGGGTCTCTCTTGACATTTCCTTGGCGACATTGTTTCAATAATTCCATGCTGAATTCAAATCACAACTTTCCTTCTGTATTCTCTGGATTATACAAAACAATGATTGTATGCTCTGATACCACTTGACACATCACCCCTACCTTAGCAGGGTCTACATGACGTCCCGGTCCTTGGATCTTCCTATTTCCATGAGCCAAAACATCTCCTTAGTTCCCACTGGAACCTTCAATGCATATAATACCACAGGTCCTTCTAGAATTTATGCCCACGCAAATAAGCACTAAGCATGAACCTCTACTTCCACATGACCACTGGCATGACCACTGACTTAACCCGAATGGCCCTTCAAGTTTTGCGACTTCGCGTTTCACGATTTCAGGAACTCTGCTGCGAGTCAACTCGACCCATCTAATGCTCGAAACCCCAAAATGGGCTAACGAGTCTTTAGATCCTCCCTTATGCCTCAACCATATGACCTCTAGTCAAGTCTCGGGGCCTCACTTCTGAGTGCGTCGGGATTTTGTGACTTATAGGTTTGCGGTGCAACTCTTGTCCTTTTTCTCGAAGTTTGAAATTGCGACTTCTTTGCTATAGATCAATGGTCCAGAACCTCCTGAGATCTAACGATCCAGATCACGTCGGGATTTCACATATCATGGATTCCCGAAACAACTTCCTCCATGCTTCTGACTTTCGAAATGAAAATATCTCATAGTGCCCAACCAACAACTTTCATTCCTCCAGATCTAACAACTGTTAATCCTCTCGAGCTTGCAAGTGTTGAAAGACACTCAGCCTTAACTTCCCCACTGATCCACTGGATCCAACAGTCCACGGATATTTTCACTTATCCCTCTGAGAAACTCAACCATCCATTCAAGTTCTCAAAGACTCCTGGCCAAATAACTTGGCGTCTTTCCTCCTAAGCTTGGTTTCTGCGAGGTAACTTTGACCCTCGTCCTTCCTTTGAACTTTCCAAGACTCTATCCCTCCTGATCTTGATGCTGGCTACAAACTCAAGGATTCCAAGTGATTTTCGCATGCAACCCTTGCGTCCTTCACGATAATCTCTGATTATCTGAAATCTTCCAACTCTGCACACTCCTTGGGATAACAGTTCTTCAACCAATCACCTAGTTGGAAAAATCTAAGAATTCAAACTGCCTACGCACACCTTGCACGACTCTGTGTTATAACTGCACTTATGTTGGTATAAGAACAACTCTATCTCTCCTGAGATTTTCTAAGGTAAAAACTCAAAACTTGTCAACACACTCCTTGCAGACTTTCATTGCACTCCTTGCAGGAATTCTCAGGATGAGAAGCAATTAAAAATTATCCTTTCCCTCTCATAGAGTTCATACATTCAACATGAAATCATACACATAAAGGATTGAAACAAATGCATAACAAATCATATAAGCAAACTATAAACATACCATTCAATAGATGCAAACAATATCCATAACAACACCATGAAATTGAGTCAAAGCATTCTTATATTAACTCAAGTGCTTGTGTACATGTTTTCTATAGAAACAACTATCTTCTTATACAACTTCTACAGTCTATGTTCTTCTCTCATCTCCTATGCTCTCTTGCTTTTTTAGATACTAACAACAACTATATGAGTAATGATACAATCCAATACATACGAGGGAGCTTTCTCAAGTTTTCCCTCCTACAACTCTAAGCTATCTTATCGAATTAAATCCTACATCTACTTTGCATTGATTACATTAATTGTCTACAATTGATAGATGAGAGAAATGCTCAAGATCTATGTTACAATTCCCAAAACATTTAAGAGCACTTATGTCTCTCCATATATTACATTAATGTGCCATCCTTTTGAAATTCAAAATATCTTCAAAATGTGTGCTAGTGTGTATCCAACTTTCCTCCGCTTGCGCTTGTGGCAATGCTCCTGCATCATGAACCATGTTCCCTCCAAATAAATCACATGTATAATGAAAAAAAAAATAAAAAATCATGGGGATACCTTAAAAGTTGAAATCTTATGATGAGTTTCTAATGCATGTGTCACACATGTGTGCTATTTTCCCTAGTATGCTTTAAACAAATCACAGTTCCTAGTTAAAAGAAACATGAAAGTTGCAGATCTACAATGAGTTTTCATGCATGTGCTTCTTTGCTTAGTGTTTCTCTAAACAATTATTTGTGACTCAATATTAGCCAATCATCTTTGAGAAACACTTCGTTGACATCAAAATAATATGATGAAAGATGGATTATACCCAAAATTTTATAATTTTAAGAAACTAAAATGTCAAAAGATTGTAAACACATCGAACAAGTAATTATAGCCTAGGACAATGTGACGAAACAAAATATCTTTCCGAATAATTGGATATGCAATCAACAAACACCAATCTTCATTTGAAATAAATGGCACTCAATATGGAAAATTATTTCACTAATCTACTTCCATAGCCAAGCCCAGAACAAGGTGACATACTGAAGACATTTATTTTCTATTGTTTTCTACACAATAGGCCAAGGGATGATGTGCATGCAAATTTGGGTTGTTGTGCATACTAATTGTGCATGCCAAATTGGCATGCACAACAATCTTGTTTGAGATTATATGTAGATTATTCTACATATTCTTTCGGTTGATAATAATTAACATATTTATCATAATAGTAATATTAATTATAATCATGATTATAGTTATGAAAGTGATGCAGATATGTTTTATGTCAAAATTTTGATTTCTATGAACAATTAATAAATTTAATATTGACATAGGTTGGTGTATTTTAATTTTTAGAGAAATATGCATCATAAACATCCCTTGAATATAACAAAGAGTAATTCTTCAAATGGCCTCCAAAAAACCAACAATATGTACATGATTTTCTTCGAAGTACTAAACCAAAGTTTCCAAAAAACAATCTCCAAAATATGACATAGAAGATGATAAAGAATACATTGAAATTGAAAATGATGCAACAAAGATCAAAGAGAATGCTTCAAACAAGGAAAAAAAGAATTGTCATGCAATTTTTGAGAAAAGGGGTCAAAAGACTCAATTAATGCTCCAAACATACACCCAAATGGTCTTTCCATCATAAAACATATTCTGCCTATATACGTGCAATAAACAACAACACAAAAAATTATCATTAATAATTGTCAATAAGAAACTACTATGACAATCATTCTATTAGAAAGGGAAATGAACATTGCAACTACACAATGGGTGAAACAAGTCAATATGAAGTCCTAAAACAAGTGTTGAAATCTATGTCTAGTATTCAAATGTGCGAAAATACACTTGGTTATGATCAATCCAAATTATCTTCACATTTCTCAAGAAAGTAATCATAATAACTTCACAATACTCTCCTGAGAAACCTAATGTATATGTTCCACAATTAATTTAACTAGATCAAAATACATGTCCACTCCCATGATAATCTGATATTGGAAAAAAATCGCACTTCACGTATGTAGATTTTTTAAAAGGGAATACATAAAATACATATTCATACATAATAATGTTCCTCACTTGTAGACTATAGATATAAAATACCAATAGGAATGCTTTATTCTCCATGAATTCACCATGGAAGACAAAATATCACATGTGGAGGAGATGATACCGTGTTATAGTATCTTCATGAAAAATAATAAGACAAAAATAGTGGCACAAAAGAGAATACAAGACTTGAAATGTAAAACATACTCACAAAGAATATATTATCTATTAGAATTTCTAACCAAATTACAAAGGTGAAAACACAATAGACTAATTTAGAGTATGGAACAGATAATTAAAATATGCATAAAATAGTTAGAGCATATAATAAAATTATCATGTGAATATGTACTAAACATAACATTAAAAATTAAAGAATTAACAAAAGCATCAACTAAAAAATAAATAAAGAAGCTCTAAGTAAACATTATCTTTAACATGAACTAGTTGATTGAGAGATATTTCATATGAGACCCCAAATGCTGAATTGTCACATCCTAACTAAGATTTTCCACAAATGCATGTGGAATCTTCTACCCTTGTAATCTCACTATTATAGCCATTTGGAGATATCATATGGTGCTTCAACTTTACATCTTTTTTCTAATAGGTATTAAATTTCCTTTTATCCTTTTTGATCAATGCCTTTATAGGGGTAGTCTCAAAAAATCAAATAAGATAATAGATAGACATGAAGTTAGTTTGAAAAGACTATAGGTATTTGAAGGGATTTGTTTCTTCTATTTTCATATCACATTATTAAGATATGATAGGATTTCCTTTATAATTCATGGATGAGTTCCATATCAATTTTTATTCTTCAGAATCCAATTTGGCATGCACAACATCCCATGGGTTCTTGTACATGCCAACATGGATTGATTTGCATGTGAAATTGGCATTCCAATCCCTTGTCATGCTGTGCATGCCAATTTGGCATGAATAGTATCCCATTTTGGCATGCACAATAGGCCAAGGGTTGTTGTGCATGACAACATCCAAAATATTACCCATATCCATTGATTGTATATATGTACTTACATGAATGACTATAGATGACCAGATATATATTTCAAACGTCCTTACCTATTAATAAATGTATTGGGATTGGTTAGTGCTATAATTATCTCTACATATGAAATGCATGATTCAAATCTAAGTGTTGTGAATATGATAGATATGACAGGTACGTACTCTTCTACAAGGACATCATCAAAAATGATGCAACACCCTTACCTCAGCAGGGTCTGCTTGACCTCTCGTTCTTTGAATCTTCCTATTTCCCTGAGTCGAAATGGATCTTTAGTTCCCACTCGAACCTTCAATGCATGTAAAAACACAGGTCATTCTTAGAAGTTACGCCTGCATGAAAAAACACTTAGGCATGAACCCCTATTCTGCATGATCACCGGCGTGACCACTGACTTAACCCGAAAATGTGTTTTGGATTTCATGACTTCGCGATTTCTATTGTGAGTCCCCCCGACTCCTTCGATTCTCGAAACCACAAAATGGGCTATTGGTCCACTAGTTCCTCCCTTATGCCTCCACCATATGACCTCCAGTCAAGTCCTGGGGCCTTACTTCTGAGCACGTCAGGATTTCACAACTTACAAGTTCACGATGCAACTCTTCTCCTTTTCCCGAAGTCTGAACTCACGACTTTTTTTCTACGGATCAACAGTACTGATTCTTCCTCGATTTGACGGTCCAGATCATGTCAGGATTTCGCGTATCGAGGATTCTGAAAAACAGCTTCCTCCACACTTCTGACTTCCGAAATGTCGAAATATCAAAGTGCCCAATCAAGGGCTCTCGTTCCTCTAGATATAATGGATGCTAATCCTCCTAGGCTTGCGAGTGTTGAAAGACACTCAATCTTAACCTCCCCGCTGATCCATTGGTTCCAATGATCCATGGAAAATCGACGCTTCTCCCTCTAAGAAACTCAACTATCCATTCAAGTTCTCAAAGATTCCTGGCCAAATAACTTGGCATCTTTCCTCCTGAGCTTGCTTTCTGTGAGGTAACCTTGACCCTCGTCCTTCCTTTGAACTTTCCAAGACTCTATCCCTCTTGAGCTTGAATCCTACTGCAAACTCAAAGATTCTAAGGGATTCTTGCATGCACTCCTTGCGATCTTCATGATAATCTATGATTATATGAAATATTCTAACTCTTCGCACTCCTTGCGACAACAGTTCCTCAACCACTCACTGGGTTGGAAAATTCTAAGACTTCAAACTGCTTGTGCTTTCCTTGCACGACTCTATGCTATAACTACACTTTTTCTAGTATGAGGACAACTGTATCTCTCCTAAGCTTTTCTGAGGTAAAACTCATAATCTCGTCAAAGCACTCCTTGTGGACTTTCACTGCACTCCTTGTAATTCTCAAGAAGAGAAACAATTGAAACTCATACTCTCCCTCTCACAGACTTCATACATTCAACATGAATCGTACACACAAAAGCATTGAAACAAATGCATAACAAAGCATATAAGAAAACTATAAACATACCATTCAATAGATGCAAATAGTATTCATAACAACAGCATGAAAAATCCTACAAATGTATACTTGAAAATAAATACAATATGGGCATGGCCACAAATGTATACTTGAAAATAAATACAATATGGGAATGGCCACCAAAATTTGGTATGCAAAAACTTGTTTCATCATTTTCAAAGTTTCAACAAGGATGATGCCTTGTTTCCATTCCATCCCAAAGCATGACTATAATATCCCAAAAAATCAAAATCCTTATAGTTTTATATTCCAAGGGTACAAGTACTCATTCTTAATCTATTGCATAAATTTCAATAACCCTCAAAACCAACTTTGCAAGAAATAAATAAGAAAATATGAAGCCCAATAATTGCTTGTTGAGTTATCCCAACCATTCACCGAACTCGAGTCCAAAAAGTATGAGTGAGTATCAAACTAATAAAAACAAATCAACATTAAACACAACCAATAATACTTTAAAAATAATCTGTAATATAGTAATAAAAAAGAAAAAAGAAAGTATAATGTTTTGAAAACAATGTGAAAACAATACCCTATATAGAGTTTTGACAAAATCTTCAAAAATTTTGTAATAATTTTCTTCTAATTTGCATGTGTCATTCATGTTATTGGATGATAAGTTATACACTACCATAACAACTTCAAGTTGTATGAAATTATAATCTGTCAAATCATACTTGTACATGTGTTTCCCCTTGATTTGATTGTACCACCAAAGTTGAATCTCAACTCCTTTTGTCCTATCTAGAAGATCAATGTGATTATGGTGATAAAATACCCTATTACCATCCTTCTTTCTTATTCTTTGAACTCTTCCAATGTGCCAAATCCTAGAAGAAAAACCATGTTTTGTACTTCAGGAAACACCTTTTCTTGTAGCATGCTCAGTGACAAGTATAGGCTCACTCTCAAACAACACTACACAATCCGAGACAATTCCAAAACCAATTGAAACACCCTTTTTGAGAGCCCTCTCATCTCATTTAAAGTAGACCCCATTTCTCACTTTAAATTCAACCTATCTTTGGATAATGTCGGGTTTCCATGTTGGCAAATGTTTAACAGGCAGTGTATGCTTGTCATTGATGGCAAGTACAGCAGCGAAGATGGCATGAGTACAAGAAGAAGTATCAAAAGTAGTTTAGGAAGATGCTGCAGAGCAAGCTTGATAAGTTCAGAAGAGATAGTGTAGAGGATTGTTGGAAGGTTTACAGTTGGGAGTGAGCTTGTCATTAATGGAAAGAACAACGATGGCAAAGATCAACATGATCAGCAACACAGTGATAATGGAAGAGGAGGATCAATAGTGAACGTTGGATCTTATTCAGAATCCCCAATGACCGTCATATATGAATTCAGACAATAAGAACACGCAGAAGAGGAGGACAGATCTTAGGCGTCAGATCTAAGTGTAAGATCTGGCCATCATTGGATCAGGGAGAACCTGCACGTTCATTAAAATGTTGAAGAGGCGAATTGCGAAATGTCGAAATATGTTGGTCTAACTCCATTTCAAAGTTTTGTAGATCGAGACTTGAAGGTGTCGAGAACTTACACATCAAGAATGAGAAATCGCGAAGTGGCAAAATGATCCTAGCCGTTGGATCAAGGTGTGATCTGGGTAGACAGATCCAGGAGGTGAATATGGCAGACCACATCAGAAAGGACAGTCATGGACCATTGGATCAAGAGGACACATGGCGAAAGATCAGAGCACCACAAAGACTCCATTTCAGAGTTTTGCAGATTGGGAAATCCAAAGGAAAGAGGTTCAAACTCACGATATGTGAGATCACGAAAAGATCTTGACTGTCAGATCACCAAGGATTGTGGACCGTTGATCAAGCATGAAGAAGGCCTGTGAAGTGTCGAAATCACAACAAGATCTGAACCATTGGGTCCATAGGACATGTGGCGAAAGATCATCATGTCGCTGACTAGAAATTCAAAGGAACGGGGTTCCCTAACCTCTTGAATTCGCGATATGCGAAATCACGAAACAATCTCAGCCATCAGATCGAGGTTTGATCTGTATCGTTGATCTGAGCTCTATCTCAGAGTTTCACCTATCGCGACTTGGAACGATGAGAACCTCCATCTAAGGAACAACAAGATGGAAGATTGCGAAAAGATCAGGACTGTCAGATCACCTAGAATGTGGACCATTGATCTAAGCTCTATCTCAAAGTTTCGCCTATCGCGACCTAGAATGATGAGAGCCTCCATCTAAGGAACAACGAGATGTGAGATCGCGAAAAGATCAGGACCGTCAGATCACCTAGAATGTGGACTGTCGATCTGAGCTCCATATTAGAGTTTCGCCTATCGCAACTTGGAGTGACAAGAGCCTCCATATAAGGAACAACGAGATGCGAGATCACGAAAATATCTAGACCGTTGATTCATCAAGATCATGGACCGTCGATCAGGGTCAATGAAGATCATGAGTTCGATGTGCCTTTTAGCGCAGACAGTGATCACTGCCTGTGGTCACGTGGAGGAAGGACCAAATGCAGATAAGCTCTACCTCGAAATTTCGGGGAGCACGTCTAGTACGAATGCCGAAATACTGAAAAGGTGAAATGTCATTGTAACCGGTGGTCACCGCCTGTGGTCACGTAGAGGAGGGAGCTAGAGTAGCCAAGCTCCTTTTCGGAGCTGGCGACATGGAGAGTCAATATGTCTCATCGCAGAATCTCCATATTGCGAAAGTGCGAAATGCATAAATCACGACAATATCCTTCAGAGTTAATCCAATGGTCCAGGTGAATCTAAGCTTAATCGGAGGGCTAATCTTTCTCCTCACAGTGTAACTACTAGAAACCATTGATGGTTTCTACCAGAGGAGATGAAGAGTTTCTGGGAATCTTCCAATGGAATGAATATTGGTCATAAGGGTGATTGATAGCTGGAAGAGGGTTGGAGCCTGTAGCTGAAACAGAGAGGGTGAGATCGACTGTGCCAGAGAAGACGAGGAGTCTCAACTGCCATAGAGGCTGAGGAATCTATGCAGAACACCTAGTGATGTTAGATGCGTGGTGGGATCCACCAGAGAAGCTGAAGACTTGTGATGATCAGGCAGAGCAATTGAGAGGTGGAGGATATCGGCACAGTGTGAATGTGCAGAGGGATTGCACGCATTGCATGCACAAGTAGCACAGAAGCTATAAGTACACGGTAGAGAGAAGAGATGGGGTTGTTTTTGTTATTGGATTTTTTGTGGTTGCCGTTGTTGAAGGTGATTCATGCGTGAAGAAGGAGGAGAGTGCAGTAGCTAAATTGAACAGAAGAGGAAATGTCCATTGAATGGACATGGCACACAGAGAATAAAAAGAAGAAGAATAGACAACACAAGTCATGTGTGCAGGAAGGTAGTGAGGCAGACAGAGCAATGAAATGCAACAGAACAGTGATGAGTCTGGTAAGCCATTGTTGAACATTATGTCACTATAATAAGTTTTAGTAGCAAAGATTTATAATCCAGGGTGGTAGGGAGGTGCTAGGGAGGACTATTGTCCTCAGAGGTTCAAGTGGGTGCTTGAACAGAGGGAGTTGTAGCTTCCTTCTAGTTGGTGCTAGAGAAACTAGGGAGTTGGTGCTTCCTTCTAGTTGGTGCTAGAGAAACCAGGGAGTTGGTGCTTCCTTCTAGTGGGTGCTAGAGAAAACAGAGAGTTGGTGCTCTCAGAAAGTAGAAGCTTGCAAAACTGAGGTTGTAGCCTCATTATGAGTTGGTGCTCATATGTATGATAATGTAAAGAATGTAACTATTACTTATCATATAAAGAAAAACAGGTTTTTACCCTGTATGGGTTTCCTCGGGAAATATCTGTCTCTGTGTTTCTCATATATTTAATTGATGTTGAATGTTCCATTGTTTATTTCCCTGCATTATTGTGATCATCATTGAGTGCCTTGTAAATATTTTAAAAGAAGAATAATTGTTTAAGCATGGTAACAACTAATTCATCCCCCCCCCCC
>ML793881.1:375143-390485 GCA_009831015.1 Picea engelmannii | reverse complement strand
TTTATACACATCCTTACCATTAAGCTCCACCATTGGTTTGATAGTTATTTTTACATTCTCATCAATGGAATATAAAATTTCATTTAACTCATGTATCCACTCAGTTTCCATTGTTTGCAATTCACTATCATTGAGTACCATTGAGGGAAAAGGTTGGAATGACCTGGTCAAGAATCATCAACTACTTCATCCACAAATTTGAGTGTTGGAAAATTATGATCCTCTATCCAGAGTACCGCTTGAAAATTATGTTGTTTTGTCCAGACTACCGCATGCATATTCATGGGATATCCAAATGGTGTGAAGGGCTACATGTTTCTTGATCCATCTACTAATAGGATCATCATTGAGTACAATGTTTAGTTTTAGGAAACTCCCTTTCATGTACCATAAGATCTACATGTAGATACGTCTATACCAGTACCTTCACTAGACATCAATGATGATGAGTCAACTCACCTATATCATGGTTCAGATCTGAGCTATGAATCTAGTTCGAAATATGTTGATCATGTCGATGATGAGCATGCAAATGTTGAGCCACCACATATGATTAATTGGGCATATACCACCCTACAGGTAGCAGGAGACCTTGTAAGGGATCTAGTACATAAAAGGAGGATGAGTTCTTAGTTTAAGAATCCTCCTCATGCACTCAAAAATACCAAACTAGTGATACCTATGAATTTCTATATGGTTCTAGGTTCAGACCCACATGCCTATGCAAATGATGCAGGGAATCCCTTGTGGGAATTTTCTATGTAGGATGAGTACAAATCTCTCCTCAAGAACTAGACTTGGGATCTGGTTCTGCTTCCTTCAAACATGAAGCTTTCCAGATGCATATGGGTCTATAGGACCAAGAAGGTAGCATATGGAAAGGTGAGTAGGTATAGGGAAATATTGATTGCCATAGGATTTCAACAGATTCATGGGATAGAATATGATGAGACCTTTTCTCTTGTAGCAAATATAGACTTCAACTGATTAGAACTTGACTTTACAACAGACAGGGGGTCAAAATTTTACCATATGGACACTAATAATTCTTTTCTTTATGGGGATCGCTTAGAGGAGATTTATATGAAGCAGTTGCAGGGGTTCATTCATAACTAATCCTTAGTATGTTGATTGAAGAAGTCTCTCTATGGCCTCAAGAAGACACCTAGAGTATGATATGCGAATATGGATGCCTACTTTGTCTCTTAGCACTTTGTTGGATGCAAATCATATATGAACGTCTACATGTTGTAGAACTTAGACTCCTTATTGATCTTAGTTTTCTATGTTGATGACCTCTTCATCACAAGAAGTTTGACCTAAAAAATTCCCATAGTCAAACAAATTATGCATGATAGGTTCTCTATGACAGAAATGGGTCAACTGCACTATTTCCTTAGCCTCGATATTAGTCAGGGTACTTTAGGAATTCAGTTATTTCAGACTTAGTATGCTCAATATCTCTTGGTTAGATTCCACATGATCGACTGCAAGTTGAAAACCACACCCTTTTTTTATGGGGTACATCTTGAGGATGATAGGGATACACCAATGGTGGACAATACCCTATATCAATAGCTTGTGGGTAGCCTTATCTATGTTACCCACACCTGAATGGATCTCTGATATAGTAGGGGCAGTTTCCAAGTACATGCAGGAGTTGCTTGAGATACACTAGAAGGATGCCAAGAACATCCTTAGATATGGTCAAGGAACCATGGGTTATGGGATCCACTATGCAACAAGTTGTACATTTAATCTCATGGGATTCACCGATTTTGATTGGGTTGGAACTATCATAGATCATAACTCCACATCTGGGTACGTGCTTAGTTTGGGTTTTGGTCCCATCTGTTGGTTGAGAAAAAAATAGTAAACTTTTTCTCTATCCTCAAGAGAAGCCAAGTACAGAGGAGCGTTCAACCTCACTATTCAGGCACTTAGGCTTAGAACTTCCTCAGTGATATCAACATCCAATTTAATTGTTCAACTATCATTTTGTGTGACAATCATAGTACTCTCAATTTTGTAGAGACCTAGAGCATTGACAACAAACCAAACACATCAAGATCCATATGCATTACATTAAATAAATGGTACATCACAGGATCATCGATTTGTAGTATTGTCCATCCTTTGAATATACTGCGAAAATATTCACAAAGACATTTACTGAGAAAAATTTCCACCTTCTTTGTGATCGTCGTGGAGTGAAGGACACGATTTCTTAGAAACTGCCTTTCTTCCTTCTTCTTTTTGATGCATTTTACTTTGAGGGGGGGGTTTCCCATGAGTTTTTCCCTCTTTCCTCTACTTTTAGTGCTTATTTCCTAGATGCATTGTACAATGAGTACCTAACATGGCCTTGGTTGTCGATACCTATTTATCATTTACACCCTAGTAGTGTTCAGAGGGGGTGTTGGAGATATTACACACTCACCTAGTACTTATTTTCCTAGGTTTATTATTCTATGTTGAGGGTGACCTTGTTTAGATATATTCTCCCATAGATAAGGGCACCACATCCTCTTTAGTTTAGATTCAATTACACCTCAGTTAGACTAGTAGAAGTCACGCATGCATGGAAACCTTGATTTTATCACTAACAGTTGCATGTTCACCTCGATTTCCTCACCAGGAGGGCACATATCTCATGTATGTATCCAAGAGGGCACATATATTATGATTTCATGTTTTTATCTCACTTCCACACATGTGACTCAGTTAGTTGATGATTGCATGAAACAATTAACTTGGACTAGGTGGTAGATTACTTTGGTTTCTATCAGTGAGTGTCTAGATCTTACTAGTTAAATACTATGGTGAATTCACTTATCCATGTAGAGTATATCATGTGTATTTTACCATTTTACTGAAAATTTAATACAATTATTTCATTCTACTCTCTTCTCTTCTCTCGCAAGCTTTATGTGTTCATTTTCTATTGGCTAGGTTCACCGTGAAAACTTCACAATGGTAACTATATATATATATATATATATATATATATATATATATATATATGAGTTGATGAATATGTCTAGGAAGGACAGATGATGGTAGTTGAAGATAAAAATCATGGAAAGCATACCACTGTGGTGACATTGGAACCCCATGATATGCCTTGATCATCATTGAGATGTGGTATGCTATGTTAGAGAAATCCATAGGGATTCCTTGGTTGTAATACTATATAAGTATTTGTACCCTTCCTATGTGTGGAAGTTGATCTGTAAACTACCATGGATATTCCACGAGATAGTTCGTCACAATAGATCTGATAAATAAACTAAAATCTACACTATGAAGGTTAAATTCCTTAGATTCCAAAATATTTAGTTAGTGATTTTTTGCTTATGCATGAAATAGATAAAATGTGGAAAATAGAGAATAGGGAAATACAATAAAAAACCATCCACAAAATAACACAAATATTTTCTTTGGGAAACCCTTATGGGAGAAAACCTAGCTCGAAGGTGAAGTTACCCTGCTCTCTTTTCTTTGGTATGGAAATAATGTAAGTACAAAGGAGAAGGTAATTTCTATTTAGTTGTTAGTGACTTGTGATTCCAACCTCTCAAATATCTCTTTAGATGGATCTTGAGGGTTGTTATGAATAGACGCGTATGTCATGGATAGGGTTTTTGCAACTTCTCTTTAAGACAATTCCTGGATCTTGCAACATCCCATAAATACCCCCCCCAAAAAACCTGCTCTAATACCAATTTTATTTGTAAACTACCGTGGATATTCCAATGGATAGTTCATCACGACATACATGATAAATAAAAATGAAATCTACACTATGAAGGTTAAATTCCTTAGTTCCATAATATTTAGTTATTGATTTTCTGCTTATACATCAAATAGGTAAAATGAGGAAAATAAAGGACAGGGAAATACATTCACACACTATCCAAAAAATAACACAAAGAGTTTCTTTGGGAAACCCTTAGGGGAGAAAACCCAGCTAGAAGGTTTGATTGCTCTACTCTCTTTTCTCTGGTATGGAAAAAATGCAAGTACAAAGGAGAATGCACTTTCTATGGATTTACCTGAGACTTGTGGCCTGCCAGGATATTATAGAACATTAACCCCCTGTATTATAGTCTCTAATTTACCACTCCTAGTTGTTCTTCTTTGTTATGGAACAAAACACAATAACATAGAATGGAAACCCTTCTCCTCCTAGAGGCCTGATATTTAACATAGGTTGATAGTCATTTACGATTAGGGTTTTGACTTCCTCAATCTCAAATTGTGATAAGGTTTTGGACCTTCTATATTCTTCTTTAAATTCCTCACATGGATAGCCTCATATGCACAAGTAACACGGGATAACATGGCATCCTCTTGTAACATGGTGGTCAACACGGTAGGTCAACTTGTGAGAGGTATAATTTTTGCATAGGAACTCTGATTGAGTCAATGCTTGCACCGTTGGAAAGGTCTTTGTGTGTAGAATACATAATATTTCTCACTAGTAAGGTTTGGACCATAAAAAAGTGTCGTTTTGTGCCTCAAAATGGATTCAAAATATTTTAGACAATTGTTTGGACATAAATTTCCAAATTTGGACCAACTACCAAAATGGCCTTGCAAGTCGATTCCTCCAGTGTTTCCACCTAGAAAGTACTGAGATAGATGAAAATTAATACAATGATCCAATCCGGATCAAAATCCCTGGAAATTGATGGATCACTTGAGGGAATGTGTAGAATAGAAGGGGACACCTAAGCTTGAAGGGTGAGTGACTGCAAGGAAGAGGAGACTTGAATGAATATGTTGTGAGAGATTCATGATACATGATAGATGGGATCATTAGTGCATTGGGAATTTATGAGAAAACAATGAGTTGGGATCTATTTGTGGAATCCATATGGAGAAGATACATATTCATATAGATAATTATTTTACTGGATTGCATACTTTATCTTGAGTTATCTACATTTTAGTTGTGAAATGAAATTCATAGATTGGATTCATATCGATGAAAGATTTAATGCATAGAAATGGATTTCATATGTATTATTACTTTCATTATTGTTGTAGGGATATGACTAAATGATAAAATATTGGAGATGTACCAAGACAATTAAGACAATGACTGTAGTATTCCAAATATAAAATAGTATGCAGAACATAAATATTTTAACTAGAAATGGAAAAGAAGCAATAATATAATCATAGAAATACCAAAATAATGCTAGAATAACACCAGAAAGAGCAATTCAATTACTAATAGCAATGTTCACTTGCCTCTTTGAGGGGGAAACCTCCAGCAGAGAAGATATATTTTGCAATAATATCGAAGGCAAGATTTATGATACCATGTACTTCTATTTATACTCTATCTATCCAAAAGAACAATCTAGAGGAAGATCCTTCTAGAAGAAGAAGCTTCTATTAGGTCTTCTTACATTTGAATTATTCTCCTTATTTCTAGGATTTATTAATATTAGTCTTTATTACATGGAATTATATTATTCTACCTACGTGATGGGTTAGGGAAGTTAGGTCCCTAACATTCCCTCCCCCTTTAAGAATATCCTTGTCCTCAAGGCTTCAGATGAGAGAATTGTTGTAGAATGGTGGTCATCTCCTAGGTGGCATCTTCTAGAGGTGTATCCATTGGACTAACACTTCCTAGATGGTGTGCTAATAGAGATGACACTCTCGCTAGGACAAGACTACTTGTGGCTACAACCATATGGAAATGTTTTCATCCAACTCAGGGAGACTAGTTTGAGTTTGGCATGTAGTTCCAATAACCTTCTTTAAGCAGGAAACATGAAAAACGGGATGGAGCTTCAACTGACTGGGTAGAGCTAACTGATAGGATACCGACCACACATGTTTGAGCACTATATAACGACCATAAAATGTGGGCACAATTTTATGATAGTGTTAATCTTTGAGTGAAGTCTTCTTATAAGGTTGTAGTCGAAGAAATACCTGGTCCCCTTCAACAAAATTTTGTTTGGAACGACCTTGATATGCTTGTTGCTTCATGCGATTCTAAGCCATGACCAAATTTTATTTGAGGGAAGGAAAAATAGCCTCACGGATTGTAAGATTTGTGTCAACCTCATGAACCTTCGAGACCCCCAGCATATAGGAGAGAACTGATGGGGGATTTTTTCCATAGATTGCTTCAAAAGGAGTCATGCGAGTAGTTGTATGGTAATATGTGTTGTACCACCATTCAACTAGGCGTAACCATTGATTCCATCGATTTTTTCACTCAGATGCAAAACACCTGAAATATGTTTCCAAACACTTGTTGACAACTTCAGCTTGGCCATTCGTCTCGACAATGCTGAGATGCAATTGGGTGCCCTATAAATTGAAAAATTCTTTCCAAAAATTGTTGGTGAAAGTGGGATATTTGTCAGAGACAATAGAATTAGGCATGCCATGAAGCTTGAAGATAATATCCATGAATATTTGAGCCACTATGGTGGTTGTGAATGGGTGTTGAAGAGCATAAAAATGAGGATATTTGGAGAGACAATCTACTACCACCATGATCACTGACTTATTTCCCGATTTAGGTAAGCTGACAATGAAATCAATAGAAATATCTTGCCAAATAGCTGGGAGGATCATAAGTGGTTGGAGTGTGCCTGGAGCTTTGAAATTTTCTCCCGTGTTGCATTGACAAACCTCACATTCAACCACAAAGTTGTGGACTTCCTGTTTCATACCTTCCCAAAAAAAATAACATTTGACCATTTCATAGGTTTTGGTAAACCCTAAATCCCCGGTTGTGGGTGAGGCATGAAGTTCAGAAAGAACTATGGATTTAAGTTGGGATTTCTTGCATAAATACAAATTGCCTTTGTAGAGAAGCTCTTCATTGTGCCAAGAGTACCCTGGAGAAACTGAAGAATTGTGTGGAGTAGGCTATAAATTTTGGGGTCTTGCAAGTTGCAACCATTCCTGACAAACAACTTGGAGCCAATATGGTACAATGAAGGAGAGGGAGAAAAAGGACTTGTCTTATTCATATTTCCAAGAGAGAGCATCGACCACTACATTTTCCTTTCCCTTCTTGTAAATGATCTCATAATCATAGCCAGATATCTTGGTCACCCATTTTTGTTGCACCAAGGATGAAATTATTTGTTACAGGAAATACTTGAGACTTTGATTATCATTTTTTATTTGGAATCGTTGACCCAATAAATAAGGACACCAGAGATCAAAAACATGAAGAATAACAAGAATTTCCTTTTCATAAATGGATTGACCCAAATGTCTCTTTGAAAGTTGTTTGCAAGTGAAAGCCAAGGGCCTACCATCTTGCATGAGGACGAATCCAATTCCTTTCCCAGAAGCATCACATTCCAATACAAATGACTTTGTGAAGTCTGGGAGGGATAGGATAGGGGTCAAGTAAACAAAAAAATTTAAGGCTTGGAAGGCATGATTCGCAGTTGAAGTCGAAGTGAAAGAATTATTTTTAAGGAGGCAAGTGAGAGGAGATGCAATATTTCGATAATTCCGAACAAAATTCCTATAATAGCTCGTTAAACCTAGAAAACCACACAAGAGATTAAGAGTTTTAGGGCGAGGATAATCTTACATGGATTCAAATTTCTTAGGATCCACTCGAACAACATCCTTGCTGACAATATGACCCAGTTATTCCACTTCTGAGGCACCAAAGGAACATTTAGATTGTTTGAGGAAAATTTGATGTTTAGAGAGTAGATGGAGAACTTGATTCACATGGGAGAGATGGGATGGCCAAGTTTTACTATAGATGATACTATCATCAAAGAAAACTAAGACAAATGATAGATAAAAGGACAGAAGACATGATTCATAAGACTTTGGAAAGTGAAAGGAGCATTACACAATCCAAAGGGAATTACCAAGAATTCATAATGACCCTCATGAGTGTGAAATGTAGTCTTGGGAATGTCTTCTACTTTCCTAAGGATCTAGTGGTAGCCAGAACATAGATGCAATTTGGTGAAGTATTGAGCACCACTTAATTCATCCAAGAGGTCATAAATGACAGGAATGGGGAATTTGACTTTAATTGTGAGTTTGTTGACGGTGCATAAATCAGGATGCATGCACCAAGTTCCTTGTTTCTTGAGTACCATGACCACAGGGAAAGAATAGGGGCTAGTACTGGGACAGATAACACCAAATTCGAGTAATTCATGAAATTTTTTCTCAATTTCATTCTTTTGGGCAAAGGGATGACGATAAGGTCGAACATTGGGAGGAAGACTTCCCTGGATGAGAGGGATGGAATGATCATGGACTCCATGGGAAGGGAGAAGTTATTGGGGGGTGGTAAAAAGAAAATGGTGGCGGGAGAGGATAGATTGGAGGTCGAGATGCACAAAATGTGTCTCAATGGCATGAATGGAGTGGAGTTGGGCTATAATTCCCGAATGACCTTTTTTGAGGATATTTTCCATGCGATGGGAACTAATGATGTCAGGGGAACCTGCGGTGATTCCTTGGAACTTATATTGTCGTCCCTCCTATTGGAATTGCATGGTTAAGTCCTTAAAATCCATGAGAATGGGGCCAAAAGTGCGTAACCATTCTGCACTAAGAACAATCTCACAACCACCCATGTATATAGAAAAAATATGGTATTTCAATTGATATTGACCAATTTGGAGTCACACATTTTGACATCATCCACCACATTTAATCGAACCACCATTGGCAATCACGGCTTGAAAATTATTAATGGCATGGATGTAACAATTGAATTCTTGGGAAATGTGGCAATGAATAAAGTTATGGGTGCTACCACTTTCCACGAGGATGATGACTTTCCTATTTTTTATGTAACCAATTAATTTGAGTGTCTGGGGAGCAGAGAAGCCAGTGAGGGAATTAAGTGAAATCACCGGGTCCACATCTTGTGGTTAATAGGGTGGGGTGAGGTCAGAAGGCAGTGGTAGTTTCTCCACGGGTGGAACAACAGCATCTTATTTAGAAATATCCTTATTCATAGTCATAAAAATATTTTGTTCCTGGGAAAATATTTGTCATCAAAATTATAACAAAGACCCTTGAGTTGATGTTCATCCATTTCATCCCTGATTAATTTCTTGATCTTAAGGGGAGTTCCAGGAAGGGTAAAATTGGTTGGTTTATGGCAAGGAGGAAAGGAGGGTTTATGGGTCTGGGAGGACACAATATGTTGGGCTTCCTTGGCTCGTTGAGTAGCTTCCAACCACGTCTGGGGATGTTCCATGAGAACATGGGAAAAAATTTCATCTTTGAGGCCACTGATAAATAATTTCATAAAGAAAGCATATGCCAACTGCTCAAATGAGAAAATAAAGTCTTCCACTGTCTTGGACTGCTTTAACTTGGTCAAATAGCCTAAATGGTGGGTGTACGAGTCAAAGCGAGTGTAAAGTTCGGCCACAAACAGTGCCCAAGTAAGACACCCTTGGTGTTCCTTTTTTTTCCATTTCCACCATTTCCATCGTTCTGGATCCAAATGTAGGACACCATAACAAATCTTAGCTAAATCATCAATAATGTCATGCAAATATAAATAATGTTCCATTTGGGTGACCCAACCTGTAGGATCTAATCCATAAAATTCGTTCACCTCAATTATAGGAGGGAGAATATATCAGGAAAAGTGGGTAGTATGAGGGCCTTGGTAATGGGAAGAGTCATGGTCATATTGATAAGATGGTTGTTCAGAAGAGGAAGGGTTCTGGGAATGGCCTAGGAAGTGTTCTTTGAGGTCTTTGATGTAGGAACATTGTTCCTGGATGTCCTTGATGTGGGAGAATTGTTCCTTGAGGACGTCAGTAGTTGAATTGATGAATCTAATGTTGGAACTGATATGTTTTATGTCATCCTTGTGCTAATGGTTTCCAGTAATCAAGGTATTGAGTTCTTGGGCCCCTGTGGTAGTCATTTGGTAAAAGGAGCAGGAAAATGGTATAGGGTAAACAAAAGGGGTCTGGTGGGGTGGGTGGTACCACAGAGAAAAAAGGATGTCAAATGATAGGTACCATTGTGATCAAAGAAAAAAAGGGGATCCAAATAAGGGTGTCGGAGATGGGTCGGGTCCACACAAAAAAATTGTGTTGAAAATGAGAGGTATCATGGGAATCGAGGCGAAGAGAGGAACCCAATGGGATAAGTTTTATTTTTACTCCTGTGGAGTTATACTCCATCCTAAATAATACTGCACTGATGAAATTCCCAAATGCTTAAAAGGAAGGAATGTGTAGTGATTTTGCAACCAGAATGCAAAAGACATATTTGTGCGGCAATAGATCTTGTCTATTCTTGTTTTTTTTGTTTTCCTCCTTCCCCATGGGTAGGATATTTAGGGATTTCTATAGACAAGGGTTTTCCCTATGCTATATCTCTCTGATATAGGTGCGGGGTCCAACAGTAGTACTCGACCCAATATCTCAGGGAACCAACTAAGGAGACTAGATCGTTCCCTTAGTCGTACTACCCGACTACCCAAGTACTAGAGAGTATCTTCCCGAGTGTTGTTCTCGATGGAACTATAGTAGTCAGACAACTGATCGATTTATCTATGGAGGGATTTAGGATATCTAGGCTGATCCGTATACAGGTGTTGTCTTATTCGCTACCACTCGAAGGGGTACCAACATGGGTTACAAGGGTGACTGACAGATGTGCGCTTAGGTACAACTTGTATTTCCTTCATGTATGACTCCCTGAGTGTGGATTTTGCGTGTAACCACATATATCTATAGATTTAAGATGTCGGAATACATATCTTCCCTGGAAAAAATTTAACCCACAATTTTATGTCAAGGAAGGTGCTCTAATAACACTTGTAGTATTCTAGATATAAAATAGTATGCAGAACATAAATATTTTAACTCGAAATGGAAAAGAAGCAATGCTATAATCAGAACAATACCATAATAACAATAGAATAACACCTGAAAGATCACTTTGATTACTGATAGAAATGTTCACTTTTCTATTCGAGGGGGAAACCTCCAGCAGAGCAGATCTCTATTACAAGAATATCCAAGACAAGATTTATTATATCCTCTGCTTCTATTTATACTTTATCTATCCAAAATAACAATCTATAGGAAGATCCTTCTAGAAGTGGAAGCTTCTATTAGGTCTTCTTACATTTGACTTATTCTTCCTTATTTCTAGGCCTTATTAATATTAGCCTTTATTACATGGAATTATATTATTCTACCTATGTGAGAGGTTAGGGAGGTTAGGACCCTAACAATGAAATTGTAGGTATAGTTGAAGAGTGATGACATAAACATTGTTGCAGTAACAAAACACCGAGGAAGGTGTTATTCCAAGGGAGGAGGGATGCAATATCTTTGTTTGACCCTCTTGAATATTGTAAGTATTTTATTTTTGTAGTTAATAAAAAATGACCATGGCTAACAGAGAGTGTGCACTTAAAGGGGATATGATACCACAAGAGGGGAAAGGTGAGGGGGTATAAGGGGGTTTTACTCCTAAAACATCTACCATATGTTACTGTGAACCTTCACTCATTTCAAAATTTAATTTTTCAAATTTAAAAGAGGTTAAGAGGAGTGGAGGAAAGAAATCCCTCAATCTAATCCATCATTTCATAAAAATTAGCAAGTTGTATTCCCTACATTCTTGGCACTAGGAAGAGTTCAATTAGGAATCTCTTTCCTTCTTTGACTCATGTAATAAGAAGGCAAATTTGAATAGGAAAGGGAGTTAGTTTTTGGAAGAGGAAAAAGGAGGAAAAATGAAAGTTCTTGCTCAGAAAAGAATCCCTCCATAACATGTGATATAACAATCATGAAATGAATCCATGAGAGCTCTAGGAAAATCCAAGAACCAAGATAATTTTCACCAAAGTTGAGGGACATTATCTTGAACCTTTCCATTCACACACTGAATAACACTAAAGGGAGGATACTTCTTAGGGACTATTGAGGAGAGAAGGAAGACCTCCTTATGTTGTGTGGGAAGAGACTAGCCCGAGTATTATTCATTTCTTCATTTCCCTGGTGGTATCATAGCCTGGATAGGGAGTGGTGTTTGTAGCAGATTACCTACAATTGAGTGGAAATTGCTTGCTTTGCTAGTTGTTTGGTCTATAATATTTAGTGAGATAAGTTCTTCCTCTTCGTTATGAAATTTATTTATATCTACTGATCATAGTAAATTGCATGTTTATGGATTAATAAACTGAAGAACTCATCCAATTTAGCATATAGTCTTGGAGTCTTTGCGATTATTATGTAGTTAAAAATAATTATTGGGTGGAGGAAGGATTTAAATTATTCTTTTGATTTTATCTTATCTGAGGTTGTTTGTGAAAAATGGTTCAATCAAAATTTGTTTGATTCACCTTTTTAATGGTTGGGTTGATCATTGGTTTCATCTTGTTTAATTAATAACATTTTACTAATAGTTTTTTTCTTTTTAAGCTATGTGGTTCTACTCTATACCTAACATCCAACAACGTGTAATATTAACCTTGGATGAAAACTAGTAAGGCGATTTATTTTATTTTTACTGTTTTTGTTTTCTGTCACTAACCTTCTACATAATTTATTCTTCTTAATGGCATAAGATAAGAAATTTGTATAACCAATGTAGGGGTTGTAATATGGATTGGTGTTGTATGCATTTGAATTTAGTAGCTTTAGAGTATATTTTCCCAAATACTACAGTAGTTGTATTCTATACTTGTCTCCACACAGGGTATACACACATCTCATGCAACAACCATGGATTCTTGTATTTTTGGTGTAATTTGTCTCAATTAACATAGACTCATTTCAAATTATATCCTTGCATCTGGACTATGATGCAAGAATGACCATTTAAGCTATACCTTGAGTTAACATGTGGCTTGTTTTTAGTACTTGAATTAATTCAACACTGGATAAGGGTAACTCCAAATTTTCTAGTTTTCATCTCTATACATCTATGCTAGTTGTGGGTTGTGTTTATAGTTGTATTTATTACCTTAGTTTCTTTCAAGGTTATTAGGTTATGCCTAGTTCCGCCTAATGTTTTCGTCACATGTTTTCCATTGTATCCTTCTACAATTTGTGCCAAATATACAAAGATAAATATTTAACCCGTATAATTTTATAACGAAGAAGATGCAGGGTGATGAAAATTATGAAATGTGAGCACTTATATTGCACTAAAAGTATCAGAAACATGTAGTGAATAAGTGTGGATATTTAAGATGTTGGGATTATTTTATTATATTAATGATATTTTTTGAATTACTCTTCCTTTTGGATATTTCCGTAGTTCTATTTTGGCATGGTGGTTGTGAGCTACCTCCATCACATATATGTTGAGTAGTTAATAGAAAATGGATATAAATTGGAATTCACAACTTCTACTAATTTAATTGGTTCATTTGGAGCAGTTGGTCCTCCAGATAGTAACGACCCTTCCCTGTAGTATGAAGCTCTTAAGTTTTAGTGTTTGCATTGGCTCATCAATAGATTTCTCTAAAATCAATTGTCCACTCAGTTAGCTATATAAAACTGCTAATGAAAAAATCATGGAGTGAATGCTTTCTATTTCAAATGAAACCTTACGAATGATTGTTGTAAACAGGTAGGGATCTATGACAAAATTAATTCTTAGAACATTAGTGACAATTTCTTTTGGAGGTATAATATACTCTTTTGTTTTTTTTTTACAAATTTGATTCAAGTTCAACCAACCCGGTAAGTAATATTGAATCATCTCTATGCTTGCAATTGCAACTGCAACAACAATGTTACATGCTTAATTTAACATAATTGTTGCAAATACACTTTTTATCACATAAACCTAGTATATTTATTGCATACGTGTTAGTTGGAATTATAATCCAAATTAGGTTGTCCATCATTTGCTCCCACCTCTAGTTATGAGATGAAAGACAACCAATTTTGTGGGTTTTCTTTAGAACTTGTGTACTAGTTGAAGATTTATTGGTTTGTTGGATTTCCCAATTGAACTATTCCTAGCGAAGTTTACACTACATGATTTCTAAATCATAATTGTATTTCAAGCCTCAGTGATCCATAAAGACTTCTTCCTTTTTCCACCGGGGGTAGAGAAAATTTGAAAACAAAATATTATTCTTTAAGTTTAGGAGGCTTTTTTATTCTTTGTAATTTTTTAAAATGTCAACTAGAAGATTTGGTAAAACTTAAATTTTTGTAAATTATAAGGATTTTACATATTTTATGGAAAATGTGGGTTATTTTTCAACAAAAATAATAATATGGATTTTAGCTTGTAGAAATCTTACAAGTGCTGCAAATTTTAATAAAATTGTTTGGCTAATTTTTGCTTAGACTGGATTTATTCCCTCATATTGATGTTTTAGTAAGAGGGTATGTTAAATTCCAACACAATTGTTTATTCTTGGTGTACATCACTTTATGATCTAGTCAGATTCACTTCTCTATGTAGCTCATGTTCAATAGTGTATGTTATTTATTACAATCATTTTTTTTTCATTTTGACATTTTTCTATGTTTGTGAGGAAAATCAAGACTCTTTAATCAAAACAAAAAGGAATTGATAGGCAAGTGCTACACATTAGAACTTCCAACATCTTCTTTAGCAATGCGATTTATATTACCAATACACATGGTCTTAGAGACTCTTTTTTACCATTCTACCACCAACTCCTCACAAAACATGATAGGATTTCTTGCACCACAACATGAATCCATGGCTATAGTGATATGGAGTTTAACCAAGTTGCAATTATTCTAGAGAACTCATCTATTTAGTTTGCATCAATGGTTAGAGCATGATCTACACTACAGATCTTTGCTTCAACATTTTTATGATTCCCTAGCTTTGTCTCTCAACATGGGTAGTTTACTGGTATGATTATTTATTCTTGGTGTACACCAGTTTACAATATGGTCAGATTCACTTCTCTATGTAGCTCCACACTGAGCATTGCATGTTATTTCTTACAATCATTTTCTACCCTTTTATGTGTTTCGATGTTTGCGAGAAAAACCGAGACAATTTCAATCAAAACCAAGAGGTATTGATACAAAACACAAGGGCACACCTACCAAGGAGAGTGCATCACTAACAACATCCCTCATTTGAGGATGTAGTCCTAGACTTCCAACATGATTAATTAATAGTTAGTTGCACAATTTCAATGTTTCAATTACATATGTTGAATTATTTTACTATTTCTACCACCCTTTAAACTACATACTTCTTAGTTCATTAGTTTTTGTTTGACAAATAATTTAAAATCGACTTGTTTTAAAACTATAAAAAGCTTTTAACCAAATAAGTACAATGAACATTCAATTTTAAACTACTATTTTTATTTAAATA
>ML793881.1:349309-365311 GCA_009831015.1 Picea engelmannii | reverse complement strand
CCTAGTTGCATGCATAATTTTATCAATGTTCAGTTGGTTAATAGATTGCAAGTTCCAATAAAGAATATTCAAAGCACATATGTTGAGGGTGAAAATATTCAAATTTTTAAAGATTTGAAGATTACCATGGATAAATATGTGTTTCATTCAGATTTTTATGCTATGGATATTGTTTTGGGATATCCTTGGATAGAATCAGTGGGTACCATTAATATTAATGTGCAAAAGAAGTTTTTAAAGTTGTGGTACAAGAAAAAGAAAATCACATTGCAGGATGTGTCTCTTAGTAAGAAAGATGGACCCATGGAGGCTAGCAAAGAAGTTATTGCCCAGTCTGAAGTTGAATCAGAGGCAAAGTCTACAGAAGGAGATGAAGCAAAACTACAAGAAGGACATAATCAGGAAGTTAAGGAGGTCATTGACTCAAAGGCACAAAGTGTTGCAGATTTGAAGAAAAAAGAACAAATTCCTACAGTTGTTGTATATCGCCATCCACATCATATAGAGATGCAAAAGTCATCAAGGCAAGGGCATGTGCATAAACACATTTATGCACCAATAGGGCATCAGACAGGAAACTGATCAAGAGGTGCATGGAGGACTACCAGCACTATAGGAAGAGCTCAAGCTACAGAAACAATCCCATGGCAACCCCGACATGATGTAGAGAAGGATAAGGGTGGAAAGGTAGCAGATAGACATCATGTTCGACTTCCATTGGGATGGATGGATGGTCGTACTTGGTACCAATTGGCTACATTGTTTAATCGGTCATATTGTATGGTTTCTTCTCATGTTTCGAGGATGAAACATGTGAAGGGGGATGGAATGTAGTATAGCTAGGGAGGTAATATGGGGTACCTAGGGAGGTACCCAATGGGAATGTAGTTATGTGTTATTAGTGGAAGTCAATTAATATATGAGAATGTGGTCATTCAATGTAAGGTGGACTAGGTCCACTATATTAATAAAGGCCTACTATGGTAGTTGGATGTAATAAATGTGAGAAGACTCTCTAGAAGGTTCCTAGGAGATAGGGAGATCTATATAAAGAAGTGTAGACAATGTAATGAAACATAGTGAAGAATATTTTGATTGTACAAGCAAGGATTGCTTGAGGATTTTTATCCTTCCATAAGGATTAATATATGGTGTTACCCTACCTCAAGGGTTTTGGATATTTCTTTTGTTCATTGTTATGGTGAATGGTTTATGGTTTATTCTTGGTTATTTATGAAGTATATTTGTATATTAGTCTTTGGTTCTTAACATAGTCCCTGGATCATAATTCAAAAATTTGAAGTTTGAGAAATTAGGGTTTCCTCATAAAACCCTAAGTTGCAGCACCAATTGCAGTTCCAGTTCCTTCATGCCAGTTGTAGCACCAATTCCTTTATGCCAGTGGAAACACCAGTTGTAGTGCCAGTTCCTTCATGCCAATTGTAGCACCAGTTGCAGTACTAGTTGCAGTGAGATTTTTTGTGAAGCATTGAGACTGATTTTATTTTCCTAGTGCGACTTACCCTAGCAAATATAAAACTAACATTAAGTTACAAGTTGAAGCACATTTGAAGTTTTAAAGGTTTCAAAGTATTAGATTGATTAAATTTGAGACTATAGAGATTATTCTCTAACCTATCTTTCTGTCAAGAAAGCATATTATCTTAGTAAATAGGATAGGTTGAAGAAAATACTTTTCATCTTGAGTGAAGGAGACTCGGAAGAAAAACAACACACTCATTCTTCAGGACAAGAATCCATGTTACATGTTTGATTAATTAAGTTCATAAGATTCAAATTTTCACATGTAAAGTTTAATAAATACTTCATTACAAGTAAACAATACAGTTGTGATAACAACATTTGAAAAGTTTTATGCTTGGTAGCATGAGAGCATCATTGAGATAAATTCTTATTGTAATCATTTACCAGATATATCTAACATATCTTCCAGGAGAAACTTCTTATTTTATTTCCAAGTTACCATGGAGGAATGATTAATCACAACACCAGAAGAGTGTTTCTCTCATTTCCTATTATTGTATTTTGATGTAGACCCCCCTACTCTCCCTCGGGGATGCTCGACCTCCTGATCTAGGATCGTTAAATATCAGGGATTCGGATCAACTCTTTGAAACCTTAATGGTCTCACTTGTGACTAAACACATGCCCTTTCATTTTTTTTGGTGCAGGTTCTACGACACCCGCAACTTCTTCCATCACACCGTCAAACTATCAAGTTCAAGATCTAGCTCCTTTTCCATTAGCCCCTTCCTGGATGTGACCTTGGGATATGACCTCACATAAGAACGTGATTGTGGGGTGACCTAGAGTGGTTTGAGACCACACCTCTTTTCTCCCCACAATTCACAACCAACTGCCATGTATCCCTTTGGAAATATCGTGGTTTCGATTGTGGCCTGCTCTTATATTTTTAAAAACCGAGCATTTTTTGTCCCTGCAATTAATCACTACCATCGATATTTTGACCTCGACGATGTCTCTTTATCAACAATTACAATTAACTTCGCTCTTCGAGCTTCGAGAGTTTCAAAATCTCTGCCCTTTATTCCTCCGAAGTGACTATCTTCCGAAGTGAAATATCTGTTGACCCCTATCCTCAACAAACAAACGGCTCAAATGAACTCTGGCTCTTCAGCCTTCAGGAATTCTTTTTCAACACACTCCTTTTTCTCCCGTATTGATTTTTCTCCGAAATGGCAGATCTTCTAACACGCGTCCTCCTCAAATCAATGACTCTGTTCCACTTTGGGACTTCGACACTTTCACCCTTCACTTTCCTCCAGATTATTTTGTACCCGGAGTTCGAGACCTGGTGCCACGCGTCCACCACAAATCAACATCTCTTGTCCACTTCAGGACTTCAGACTTAAGGAGCTTCAACTCCTCTACTCTCACTTTTTTCTGAAGCGCTTTCACCCGAAGTCCATGATCTTTTGACACGTACCTCCCATAGATCGACAACCACAATTTCCTTTGGCTCTTCGAGCTTCAGGGTTCTCAACTCTCCACCTTCGCTTTCACCAGGAGCACTTCCACCCGAAGTACATGATCTATCAACATGCGTCACTCTGGATCTGACAGTCCATATCTTCTTCTCCCACGTTGATTTCCTTTCAAAGAGATAGGCCTCCGGACTTTCATATCTCTCGCCACGTGCTCTCCGCAATGGACGATTGTGATCCACTTCAGCCTTCAGGACTTGAAGAGTTTGTCACACTCAAAACCAAAATCCTCCGAACTGAATTTCCCTTAAGTCTCAGATCTATCGCCATGTGTCTCTTGATGACCAATGAACTAGATCTATTTCAGCCTTCGACTTATTCGACGATTCCACCTTCTCCTCGATCACAGAACTTTTGAAGTGATCTCGCTCTAGAGTTGTGGATATTGCGCCACCTGTCACACTTAATGATGGAGGGTCCTGGTTGGCTTCGGGACTTCGAGAATTCTTCTGTCTCACTATATTGTGCAACTTCCTTTAGATCTGACAACCACTATCCACTTCGACTCTTCGGGCTTTGGGAGTTTCAAACTCTTGCGCACTCATTCCTCCTGAAGTGCTTTCACCCGAAGACAACGGATTTCTGCTATGCGTCCCTCCAGTTCCGACAGTCCAGACTTCTTCAAACAACAAATTTGACAGCTTCTATCACTCCTCCTCCTAATATTTTGATTTCTTTTGACTGGGAAGAGTGTGTAAGTGTTCAAAGGCTTCGGCCTTTTCTCCTCCTAGGAGTCGGACTTCTTGGGTCTCGTCTGTGTTTCTGTTAACATTATCTCTTCTGATCTTTTGGATTTACTCAGTCTCCTAAGGGTCTCAGCCCTTTTGCTCCCTTCAAAGGGTTCTTTTTCCCCCCTAGAAACCTCTCACCCAAAGAACACCTTGTTGAGAGTTTCCTACAGAGTGTTCAACAAATATGTGAGTATCTTCCTATGATATTCTTCTCTTTGAACTCAACAGAGAGTTCTCCTTGTGCACACTCACACCTGCTTGATGCCCACCTGGAATAGCTCTACAGATTATTCAACAACTCTGTGAGTGTCTTCTCTTTGACACTCCTCTTGTCTCTCTCTGAATTCAAAAACAATTTCCTTTGTTCATGCCTGCACCTACTCAATTTCCACCTGGCATAACTCTACAGAGTTCTCAGTGACTCTGTCTCACTGTGCTTCCTCCACACAGTTTCTCCTCTAAGGTATTTATCAACCTTGAGTTTTGCCTTGACTTTTTATCACTTTGGTGCACCCTCCTAGAACATTATTTTCTGAATCTACAGATTTCATATACACATTCCTTGCGCTGGCTAAATAACCTCCAATGTTTTGTTGTGCACTCCTTGCAAAACCTAAAGAACCCAGAACGATATTTCAAACTCAACAAAGATAGATAAATCTATATTACTACTGCATATGAAACCTATCATACATCTACAACATAGACAAACACACAAATAGCACAAAAAAAACATTCATTCATACATAAATTCATAAACAATGAAATTTGTTCTTTTCTATTAATATGAATGCTTGGTTACAATATGTAAAGGATGGACTACCACAGAGTCTCGGCTTTCTCTAAGAGCTTTATTAGACCTCTCTGAGTCTGTCTCTGAGAGCTCTCTGAGACCTTCATACAAATATCTCTCTAAGTCTCTGACTCTCTTCACCTAATCTCAGCTATTACATTGAAGTTTCTTTAATGGCCATATAGTAGGAATTGAATCTAGAGCCATCAACCTGTCATACATTAAAAGAGACATTATCTTCTGCCTATACAAAGGCATGGCTTGGTTTTCACTCAACCTTACAACATTAATCCGTATAGGATCATATTTCAAATTTAAAAATGGGAGGGTTTGTTCCTCTCCCTTTCCCTAATGCGCAACTATGTGTCAGCTTGTTGGCACATCTATTCATGTCGAAGGATGCTCCCGCATAATATTTCTTATTTTTTTGTTTCAGGAAGGTCACAAGTGATAGATCTAAAGGAGATACTCTAAAAATTGTTCTTGCTATTGTTTTATAAAGAGTATTATTCTTGTTTGTTGTTTCTCTCTTGTTGTCCTTATTTCGGGTAGGTCACAGGTGATAACCCTAAGGGAGCTATAGTGACTGTTGCAGGAGACAACATTTTACATGAGACATAAAGCAGAATATTCAAGTTGTATACATGAACATATACATCCATGTACCAAATAATATGAAGAAGAAGCTACTTTTGAGATACATAGTATCTCATATGAAGATTGATTGTATTGAGCAAAAGGCTCCAAAGATTACCGAACATTAGAATAGAACTCACAGTAGACTTGGTCAAAGGATAATGAAGCCACCTTGACAAGAAGCATAATTCATTTGAAGTATGACTCAACTTTTCATATTAATACTTTGTATTCAACACCAAGTATATCCTGCAGAGACTATGAAGTTTTTTTAGACTCGGAATAAATCAAGACTTAGAGTAATCTTGATCTCAGAAAGGATCAGATGGAGATACACCTTCCATGACTGGAAGATAGATTCCATGAGTTGAGGAGACTATATCATAGCTTCAGAGACCTCTAGGAGACATGAAATTTCCTGGGAAGATTCCCTTGTTTCAATAATAAAGAAGGAAGCTAGTCAGAAGGACCGGGATATGGATTTTTCCTTAAGACTAGAAAGGAAGTCAATGGTGACTTCCACGATTGATCTAATAGATCAAGCATATTGCATATAATAGTATAAAGATGTACAAATCCTTATTTGTGTCAAGAGGATTCTCCCAGAAAGAGGGAGAAGATTATGACAAGACAGTTGCTCCAATAATCGAAGAAATAGTTCCAGTATTCATGAAGACAACCAAAACAACCATGGTTATGATATATTATGAGATTCAAGGGGAGAAATCGTTGTATTTGAGATTAAGTTACCTCCATGAAAGAAGAAAATCTACCTTCAATATCAGTTATTGATCCACTCTTAGTTTCAGATGAAGTTGTTTCCCTGATAGAATAAAGAGAGTTTAGTAGCTATAGTGATTCTCAGCTTCATAGAAGTTGCAAGTGTAGAGTCCCAATCCCAGAGGAATAGTTGTAGAAAGATCAAAGGATATACTCTCAAGTCGTGAAACAAATAGTGCTTTGCAGAAAGCATGTAGAGCTAGCATGTGATTGTGCAGATTAAGTTATAGTTGAACAAATGTACTAGGTTGGTACAATGTGATGTGAAAAATTGGTTTCAAAGTACAGGATAGGAAGACTCATTTCTGGAAGTTGAAGGAAGCTCGAAGAGCTTGGTATGGCAATATTGATAGTTTTTTTATGAGCTTGAGCTTTACCCAGAGTAAAGTTGATCCCAAAATTTACTTCAATATTGAGAATGATGGACCAGTTATATTGTTGCTATATGTGGATGACTTATTCTTGAAAAATGAAGAAAATCTAATCCCATATTGCAAGAAGAATCTCATTGTAGAGTCTGAGATAAAATATATATGCCTGTTGTATTGTTTATTAGGTCTTGAAGTTTGGCAGAGCCCAGAGAAGATCTTCCTTAATCAAGGGAAGTATGTAGTTGAAATACTGAAGAGATTTGACACGTTGGAATCTAAAATCCCTGAATACACCAATGGAAATGAATTTGAAGCTCCTGGTTGATACTTCGTTAGAGTTGGTTGATGCTACTCTTTAGAGACAAATTATTGGATCATTGATGTATCTGGAAAATACATCAATGATGGCGTCAAGCGTGATGGAGTTTAGAGGGAAAGCGTGATGGCGTCTCAGGAAGCCGAGACCATCAGGTCCATCAGATCTGTGGGGATGAGGGAAATTTTTTTTGGACTATCATATATGTGGGCAATGAGGGGAACTTTATGCAACCTGGGTCGACGTCACTCGGCCACTCAAGCCACGATCGCCACCATCACCAAATATCAATTCATATATATATATATATATATATATATATATATGGCATATGGAAATGAACTCATATTGGAAGAGTTAGTAATTTGGTGTGTTGCAATTGGCACACAGTTATACAAGATCAGGGAAGAATAGGCTCTCTTGCCATTAGCAGTACAATAATAGGAAAGAATAGTTATACAATACACAGTTAGGAGACATTAACAGTAGTAATAGGTGCTCTCACTAAGTAATATGGAAGGATTTGTTCACTCTGACACACATATTAACTTCCCAATTCATGGAGAATATTGGGAGAGTGGAATGAATATTCAACGTGGTGAAGTAGAAGCACAAGAAATTGGTGCAGTGAATGATGGAGGGAAGTGGGTGCAATCTAGGGCACCGACATTTGGAATTGGTGCAGTGAATAATGGAGGGAAGCGGGTGCAATCTGGGGCACCAACATTTGGAATTGATGCAGTGAATGATGAAGGACAGCGGGTGAAATCTGGGGCACATGCATTTGGAATTGGTATAGGAAATGAAGAAAATATGCCACCGCTAGTTGCAGCACCAGGATTTCCAATTGGCGCATTCAATGATATGCCAACACTAGTTGAAGCACCATGATTTCCAATTGGCGCATTCAATGATATTCCATCCCTAGCTATAGCACCAGGATTTCCAATTGGCGGATTCAACTATATTCCATCTCTAGCTACAGCACCAAGATTTCCAATTGGATCATTCAATGATAGAGTGTGGCCAAAGAAAACTGACGAAGCATGATTTGGAGTTTGGGTACACAATAATAGAGTGTGGTCGGAGCCAGATGAAAAATATATATTTGATGATGGTGATGCACCAGGATTTGGGATTGAGGCAGGCAATGGTGTATATTGGCTGAGGCATGGAGTGTTGTCAGAGCCAGATGAAGAATATATAATAGATGATGGTGGGGCATCAAGATTCGGGATTGAGGTGGGCAATGATGTAGATTCGTCGAGGCATATAGTGTGGCCGGTGTTAGCTGGGCCGATGCCTGGAGTGTGGCTGATACAACTAGGAGGTGGGTCGATGCTAGTCGGGCCAGTGCATGGAGTGTGGCCGATGCAGCTAAGAGGTGGTCCAGTGCTAGCTGGGTCGATGCATGGAGTGTGGCTAATGTAGCTAGGAGGTGGGTCAGTGCTAGCTGGGCCGATGCATGGAGTGTGGCTGATGCAACTAGGAGGTGGGGCGCTACTAGCTTGGATGATGCATGAAGTGTGGCCAATGCAGCTACGAAGTGGGCCTGTGCTAGATGGGCCAATGCATCTAGGTGGGCCAGTGCGTTTAGGCCCACAAGAACTTGGAATTCCTAACCTCCCAGACCCATTTCCATTTATTCCTCACGATTTTGAAGAGAGTGAAATTCCTGACTTCACAATTGGAATAAATGAAGAAGAAGTGAATGGCGTCCCAGAGATACTGGAGAGAGTGTGTGAATTCGTTGAATCCAATGAACTCACCATTGAACAAGGAGGGGATTGTGCTATTTTCTTATACGCCTTGAATCAGGTCGAGGAAGATGACAATGAAAATGGCAATGGAAATCATACTCTGCATCGACTACCATGCTCCCACCTCTTTCACTCTCATTGCATTTCAGAATGGTTTCACAGAAACCTCAGTTGTCCCACTTGTCAAACTCCACTTCGGTTGTAGTAGCCACTAGTAACCATATTTATTATGAAATTATAGCCACAGGTAACTGTATTTATTATGACTCTGTTATAAATGAAAGATAGCATAGTGTAATTATGTTATCATTTTGATTATATATTTATGTCACCATCTAAAACTTTCATTAATTTCAATTATATATTTATGTGACCATCTAAAACTTTGATTTATGACTCTGTTATAAATTAAACATAACATATTGTGTTATCATTTGGATTATATATTTATTTTTGTTTTGAGGAGCATTATTGGATTAGATAATATCAAGTAAAAGTTCATAAGATATTTTATGTGAGTTATTATTATGATAAGGAGTAGTTTGACCATTTAAAACTTTGATTAATTTTTCAAATATTTTGGTCTCCCACAAGATCATGAAATAAATTGGTCCTCTTGACCCTCTAAAAGGGTAACTTGAAAATCACCACCTCATAACATGCAATCATTACATTAGTTATATTGTCAACATCTTAAAGAAAGAATCCACATGTTAACTCTTTCATGTCATCATGAGAATACAACATCGTTTTCATCAACACATGCTCTCGTGTGTCATCATAAAACATCTTATCATAAAAGAATTACATGCAATTACATGTCATCACATTAGAAGATACTATGATAAGAATCTAACCTCAACATATCTTTACCAAAGATATACCATTGCATCAACAACATAGATGGAACCATATGTTATCTTATATTAACATCATGAAAATGAGAGTCATGTCAACATATTTCACATGCAGAGTAAATGAATATTAAAAGTGTTGTGGGTAAATGAATACTAGCTTTTATCTCTAAAATGTTCACATAGGCCCATGACAGCAGGTTCCAGAAAGTGATACCACGATTGGAGCAGGGTTCTCTAGCTTCCTGAAGCTCTCCATCTCATTACATATAATTACCACCACATTCATAAACCAGAAATCCAAGAAGTATGCAAATTCAAGAATTATGGAATCAATTGGTTGATTATCCTCCGTTTCTATAGGGAATTGAGAAACAAAAGTATGGTTGGCCTAGTGATCTGCATATTAATTCCCAACCACCTACTTGAAACCAACCCTATTAGGATTGTGGGTACATGACCCCCCTCTAATGAAGCTCTAGGTAAAACAAGGAATGAAATCCCATACTATTCCAAGATGCCCTATTGAGATCAATGGAAGGAGAAACCACAGGTCCATGGTTTACTTAACATTATAGTTTTGATTCCCTTCTACCATGGTGTGCCCATCTCTACAAGGTTTCCTGGCATGTGCTACAATGGCAAACCGACTGCAAGATTGTTGAAATATTGTAACTATGAATAATATTCTACTTATTGTTGAGCTATTATTAAATAGATCAATCCCATTTTGTGGATTGATCATGTCGAGACTTATGTATGACCAAATCCCCTTTTGTGGATTGGTCAAACCCTATTTGTATGAGGCTAATTGAGAAGTCTCCCCCTAGGGATAATTAAAGTGGCTTTAGCCACTAAGTAAAGAAGTCAACCATGCTTGATGAAGAGACACAACCCTAGTGCCTAGAAACTAGTATAAATAAGAGAGGCTAGCGTCTCATTCTCACACTCACCAAAAGGTCACTCATCTACTGCAAAAGTTTGAAGGAAGCTAAAGTTTCTTGAAGAATGAGAGAGACGAGCATTGCTCAGTGTTGGATATTCTCTAGTGTTTGGTTTATTATCTTGGAATTGTATTGACAATCTATATTAGGGAAGTTTTTGTTGGGTTTTATCCCCCATGAGGTTTTCCTGGGATAAATGATGTGTACCTTGTGATTGTGTTTCTTTCATTGATCATGCTTATGCTATTATTGTATAGTAAATTGAAAATACTACTAAGCCTGCCTTTCGACTAGAAAGGCATCCTTCTTTCACTGCAAGAAAATTGAGAAAAATACTGATAGGATACATATATTACTTTAATGATAATGAAATAATTTTTTTTCAATATGTGTTTTAATAGGTTTTGGATATTCACTTACCCTTTGGGGATCATCGACTAAGTAAAGGTAAAGAGAAACACCATGGTATGAGACTAGAGATGGAACTAGGGATTCCACAATCAAATCTGATGTTGATTGCATCATTGGTGGTTCTAGGTCATAAACTAGATCAATAGCTTCAACTTCTTCTCCTATTAGTTTTTGATCAATTGTAGCAAACAAAAATCCGGGATATTGAACTGGAACATATGATTAGTAAACTAGATCCACTGAAATATTGTAACTTCGAAGAATATTCTAATTATATTTGAGTTATTATATTATAGATCAAATCCCATTTTAT
Source organism: Picea engelmannii (assembly GCA_009831015.1). Classification (NCBI taxonomy): domain Eukaryota; kingdom Viridiplantae; phylum Streptophyta; class Pinopsida; order Pinales; family Pinaceae; genus Picea; species Picea engelmannii. The sequence goes on along the minus strand of ML793881.1, from coordinate 354,376 downwards.
GGAGTGATCATGTCGGGTCTTGTAGAAGACCAGATCCCCTTTTGTAGATTGGTCAAACCATATTTATATGGTTTTATTTGTAAAGTCATCCCCTAGGGTTTATAAAGTGGTTTTAACCACTCTTGGAATAAGTCAACCCTACTAAGTGAAGAGACATAACCCTAACACCTCCTCAACTAGTATTTATAAGTGAGGATGGCACCTAACTTGTTCATTCATTTCACTCACTCATCTAGTGCGCATATTTTGAAGGCAATTACAGTTGTAGTAGGAAGGAGAAGAGAGGCACATGCTCAATCCTATTTTATTCTTGGTGTTTGTTCTTATTCTTGGCATTATATTGGCAATCTATTATTGAGGAAGTTTTTGATGGGTTTTTTCCCCATGAGGGTTTACCAAGAAATTTTTTTGCATACCTTGTGATTTGGTTTCTTTTAGTGATATTACTTATGTTGTTGTTTTGGAAATGCATTGAATTCTCTAGTAACTTTGAAATAACCTAATAACAACACTAAAAATTAACATGGAATCAAAGCTTGATAGAATAGAGCACCTTTGACTGGGTATCTAAAAATGTCAATGTTGTCGTACAAGGAGATCAAGTATTTTTACCGAAGAGGAATTTCTGACCAAAAACTATCTAGGGAAGTGTGCTCTACCCTAGCACATCCTTTGGCATCTTGAGTACACTTTTTCAGTGGCCAAATTCTCCAGAAAGTCAAACCCTAGGTTGAACTAGTACTAGAAGTACCAATCCAAAATTGTGCAGGTCACGTTTCAAGGGGTAAAAATTGGAGTTTTATGAAACAATAAGCTCTAAAAAACTTGCCTCATCCTAGTGCATCTAGTCCCTGGATCATAATTTAAAAATTTGAAGTTTAAGAAATTAGGGTTTCCTCATAAAACCCTAAGTTGCAGCGCCAATTACAGTGCTAGTTCCTTCATGCGAGTTGTAGCACCAGTTGCAATACCAGTTCATGCATGCCAATTGTAGCACTAGTTGCAGTGCCAATTCCTTCATGCCAATTGTAGCACCATTTGCAGTGCCAACACCAATTGCAGTACTAGTTGCAGTGAGAGTTTTTGTGAAGCATTGAGACTGATTTTATTGTCCTAGTGCGACTTACCCTAGGAAATATCCAACTAAACTTAATTTACAAGTTGAAGCACCTTTGAAGTTTTAAAGGTTTGTTATTTCTTATCGCTACTGTCTGACGGTGCCACTACCTACAGATGTTGTCAGAGGTATGTACTTACATATGTTCAAACTGTATCATTATTTTAAAGGGTACTTGCATGATATTTTTTCTAAGCAACAATCATAGATCCAGAAGGATCTCAAATCCAACACATTAGAGGAACTATGAACCCCAAGTTTGGTTACCTTGATATGCCTCTAATGATTATGGAATTATTGTGATCTTATGAATATCCAGGTTGCATTTTGATCTGTTGAAGTTATCATACTAATCAATGGTCAAAATTAAAGTCAAAGTATTAGATTGATTAAATTTGAGACTATAGATTTTATTCTCTAACCCATCTTTCTATCAAGAAATCATATTATCTTAGTACAGGAGACTCAGAAGAAAAACAACACACTCATTCTCAAGGACAAGACTCCAAGTTGTAGGTTTGATTAATTAAGTTGATAAGATTCAAATTTTCACATGTCAAGTTTGATAACTACCTCATTAAAAGTAAACAATATAGTTGTGATAGAAATATTTGAAAATTTTTATACTTGGTAGCATGTGAGCATCATTGAGATAAATTCTTATTGTAATCATTTACCAGATATAACTAACATCTCCCAGGGAAACTTCTTGTTTTGTTTCCAGGTTACCATGGAGGAATGATTGATCACAACACCAGAGGAGTGTTGCTCTCATTTCCTATCTTATTTTTTTTGTTTTAGGAAGGTCACAAGTGATAGATCTAAAGGAGATACTCTGACGATTGTTCTTGCTATTGTTTTATAAAGAGTATTATTCTTGTTTGTTGTTTCTCCCTTGTTGTCCTTGTTTCGGGCAGGTCATAGGTGATAACCCTGAGGTATCTATAGTGACGGTTAAAGGAGACAACATATTAGATGAGACATGAAGCAGACTATTCAAGTTGTATACATGACCGTATACATTCATGTACCAAAGAAGATGAAGAAGAAGCTACTTTTGATATACATAGTATCTCATATGAATATTGATGGTAATGAGTAGAAGGCTTGAAAGATGACCGGACATTAGAATAGAACTCACAATAGACTTGGTCAAAGGATAATGAAGGCACCTTGACAAGAAACATAATTCATTTGAAGTATGACTCAACTTTTCGTATTAAGACTTGGTATTCAACACCAAGTATATCTTGCAAGGACTATGAAGTTTTTTTAGACGCAGAAGAAATCAAGACTCAGAATAATACTGATCTCAGAAAGGATTACATGGAGAGACATCTTCCAGTATTGGAATATAGATTCCATGAGTTGAGACTATATCATAGCTTCAGAGACCTATAGGAGACATGAAATCTCCTGGGAAGATTCGCTTGTTTCAATAATAAAGAAGGAAGCTAGTGATAAGGACTGGGATATGGATTTTTCCTTAATACTAGAAAGGAAGTCAGTGGTGACTTCCAATATTGATCTAACAGATCAAGCATGTTGTAGATAATAGTATAAAGATGTACAAATCTACCTTCAATATCATAAAATCTACCTTCAATATTAGTTATTGAGAAACTCTTAGTTTCAGATGAAGAGGAGCCTAGGATAGTAAAAATATCAAAGTACCTTCCTCAAGAGATAAAAATCAAGTATAAAGACTTACTCGGGCGGTATAAAGACATTTTCGCTTGGTCATACTAAGAGCTGAGAACCTATGAAACCACTGTGATTGAACACAAGATACCCCTAAAGCTTGGTGTCAAACCTTTTAGACAAAAACAAAGACAAATCAATCGTATTTTATTGCCCATGGTCGAAAGGGAAGTCAAAAAACTCCTGGACGCAAAAATAATCGTGTCATTGAGGTATTCTGACTAGGTAGTGAACCTTGTCCCGGTTAGAAATAAAAGTGGGGAGATCAAACTGTGTGTTGATTTTAGAAATCTAAATAAGTCCCCCCTCAAAGACAATTACCCTCTACCCAAAATGGATCACATTTTAGAAAAAGTAGTTGGGGCAAATAGGATGTCGATGATCGACGGGTTTTCCAGGTACAATCAAATTGTTGTTAATGAGCACGATAAAGAAAAAACAACCTTCACCACCCCTTGGGGTACATTTATGTATGACAAGATGCCTTTTGGTTTAATGAATGCAGATGCTACTTTCCAACATGCTATGGATATTGCTTTCATCAGCGAAAGGGACAAATTTGTGGTTATCTATCTTGATGATCTGACCGTTTTTTCTAAATCTAATGAAGATCATCTGATACATCTCAAGCAGACGTTTGAGAAATGTCGCGGGTTTGGTTTGTCCTTAAACCCCAAAAAGTCTCACTTTTCTATGCAAGAAGGTAAACTCTTGGGCCATATTGTGTCTCGAGATGGAATTAAAATTGATTCTAAAAGAGTTGAAGCTATAGACACAATAAATATCCCTAGGAATGTAAAAGAGATTCATTCATTCTTAGGAAAAATAATTTTTTTGAGGAGATTCATCCCAAACTTTGTTGAAATCGTGAAATTGATCACAGATACGCTGAAGAAGAACAACAAAGTGAAATGGACAGCAGAAGCCAAAGCATCATTTGCACACATCAAGAAAGTTATAAGAGAGGCACCCATACTGGCTAGCCCTGATTATCTAAAGGATTTTCTAATCTTCTCGTTCACCTCCGAACACACACTTTCCGTAGTACTCCTCCAAAAAAATGAAGAAGGTTTCGAGCAACCAATAGCCTTTTTTAGCAAAAGTCTTAGAGACACTGAACTCAAATACGATATAATGGAAAAGCAAGTGTATGCTATGGTGAAGGTGTTACATGTTGGTTGTGGAGCCTGATTATCTTCCTGATTTAGAGGTCTTTTATTTCCAGCCGTGTTTATACCCCATGAAGTATTTACACCCCAAAAGTATGTACACTCTTCCACGCGGGGGAGTGCATAGGGGGGGTACCCCCTCTGTGGGGTCCGGGGGGGCTATCCCCCCGGCTAGGGGGTCTGGGGTCAAGCGGGCCCCCAGTGGGGGTTCAGGGGCGAAGCCCCCGAAGCAAAAATTGCCTTGTAAAAGTATATTGTAATTTCATTGTAAATCTGGACCATTCATTATAAGGTCGCAGATCTAATGATAGAGATTATGTTAGGGTTTTTTTCCTAGAAGGCAACCCTCTTTTATGAGGGAAATGTATTGCAGCTATGTATGTTGGTAAGTATTGTATTCTGAGAGAGGAGACTGTGAGAGAAAGAAGAGGAAGTTACAATGGGTTTTGTTGTAGGTTGTATCCCTTCATTTTGCTGGATAATAATAAAGAAAGGACCTGGCAATTTCTCTAGAGGACGTAGCCCACACTGGGTGAACCACGTAAATCTGTGTCTCTCTTGTATTGTGTATCTTTTGTGTTTTGTTTCTGCATTTGTTTTATTTTATTGCTCTGAGGTCCTGTTTTTCTAACAACTGGTATCAGAGCGTAAGGTAACTCGTAGGAAAAGAGGGTTCCTGGTTCGAGTGGGAGCAATGTCCGAAGATAGAAAGTTTAGGGTCCATAAATTTAACGGCCAAAACTACCAATTATGGAAGATGCAGATGGAAGATTATTTATATCAAAAGGATCTATTCCTACCAATGAGCGGAGTAGCAAAGAAGCCGATGGCCATGAAGGATGAAGAATGGGAGATTCTTGACAGAAAGGCTCTAGGAACGATACGGCTGAGCCTGACAGCGTCGGTGGCTTTCAATATCTCGAAAGAAAAGACAACAAAGGGTTTGATGGACACGTTGGCCAAATTGTATGAAAAACCCTCGACGTCCAATAAGGTATTTCTAATGAAGAGATTATTTAATATGAAGATGTCGGAAGGTGGGTCTGTTGCAGATCATTTAAATGAATTTAATACGGTTAC
>ML793881.1:276778-302724 GCA_009831015.1 Picea engelmannii | reverse complement strand
TGGCATCGGGGATCGGGGAATCGGAATTTGCGAAGGCTTGTGCATCGCGACATCATAAACCCCGAAACCCCGATGGGTAGCTATAGAGCTGCGGACATATGGTAGCAGGTCACATGAGAACGGAGCTAGCCTAGAGGGCTAATACGTTAGGGGCGTATCGGGGATTGGAGAATCGCGAGTTCCGAGGACTCGTGAATTGCGACATCGGAAATCCTGAAACTCCGATAGGAGTTGCCCCGAAAGGAGGTAAGACCACGGCCGTAAAGGCAGTGAACCACAGGCTTGGCCTGGGGAGCTAATGCGTGAGGAGCGTATCGGAATTCAGAGGATCGCGAGTCATGGGGGTGAATGAGTCTTGACATTAGGAACCCCGAATCCCGATATTGAACCAGGGATTAGCGTTTCGCTAATGCAGGTTTCTGGAGATTTCTCATTTGTGGGAGATTAACCCCAAAATTTTTAAATTACGATAGTGGGTGTGTTACAGTTTCATATTCCTGTATGCGAGGGCTCCAAGAACAACAATGCATAGATGTTCACTTTAGTAGAATTTAATAATAAACAAATGACAAACAATTTAGATTTTTCTAACTAGAAAAAATGAGAAATAGAAACCTCAAGTACTTTTTCATTCCCAATATTTATAAATTCCCCATCCAAATCCCCCTAAGCCTCCTCAAACTACAACCATTACTAGGTTAAACCACCTTACCCTTAAGCTCCTAGATAATAAATTGTAAAGGATAAAAAGAATCTAAATCACATGTTGAATCATTAATATCAAGGTTAATTGCAACCAACCATATCACACTTATATCAAGGTTAATTGCAACCAATCATACACATTTATTACAACCATACCAAGGTCCCACTAGTTATGCAAATGAATACCTATCATGTGTTTAGATATTTTGAGTGCATATAATATAATTTCCCATAACACAAATAAATTATGTAATAATGATACTAATTATAAACAAATGATTCACTAACATAAGCATACTAGTGTATGCACCTCGAGGGTGTTTACGTAGCTATGGTAGCTACTGTATATGTACCTTGCACATGTACTAATAACAATAAGAAATCTCAAATCTACTTCCATCTTCCATCTCTCATATCATCTTCTTCTACAATATACTAGAGCATTGACTATATCAAACCTAACTATGAATATAATCATAAGGTCGAACAATTGACTATATCAACCTAACTTCCCCAATAGGGAACTGACAATTGTCGTCACACAACTAAGCGAGTGTGGCTAACACTATCCTCCCATGACTCTAGTTTTCAAAGGATACATGGTGGGTAACACCTCCACCGCTTCTAATAGAACCAAGGTCAACTCCCTAACATTGAGTCTCAACCATACTATATCACTCTTGTTATAAGAGCTTCGAATAACCACTCTATGTAAGAATTGCTTCGCATAAAAAGCACACATATCCATGAATCATAGTAGTTTTTGAAATCATAATCAAAATCATAAATAAAATTAGCATGCAATGATCTTCCTATTTTTTATGAAATCCAATTTACCTCAACACTACATCCATTTAGCTCTTGCATATCCCATCAACCTGTAGGTTAACACACAAATGGCTCACAAAACACTTTCATGCAATTATCCATCATTATGCACCAATGATCAATCAACAAGTGTATATATATTCACTTAAATCATGCATTGCATCTATATATGTACATAGAAAAAAATCCTAAACTAATATCCATGTGGGGATAATTTAAATATTTTAATTACATAACCAAAATGGAATCACATAACTATGATCATCATAAACATGCAATAAAAAAGATATTGCTCTATCAAGATGTAGGTGTATCAAATAGGTCCAAATGTATATACATCAAATGTCGTCATTAGTGTAGTTGAGTCTAATCAAATACTAAGAAAATAAATACTTAGATAAATAGAAAAAAAAAATTGGTTGCCTAAGGCCAATATGTGGGGTGATATATACATCAACCCTTTAAGAAACCACATCCCAAAGTCATAGTCAAGTAAAAAGTGCAAAGTAATCTCGACACATGGTCTTTGTGTTCTCCTAGTAACAAATCTCATGATGTACTTTTCCCATGCTCAACCATAGTTGACCATGGTCATCCAAAGTCAACCATAGTCAACCAAACTTACCATAATCACCCATGGTCAACCATATTCACCCATCATCAACCATAGTCAACCATGGTTAATAATAGTCAACCATACTCAACCATGGCCAACCCAAGTCAACCATGATCAACCAAAGTAAACCATACTCAACCATGGTAAAATATGGTCAACCACACTGAACTGTAGTTAACCATACTCAACTAAATTTAAGCATGGTCAAACATAGTGAATCATAGTGAACCAAGGTCAACCATAGTCATTGATAGTCAACCGAGATCAACCATAGACAACCATGGTCAACCATTGTTAACCATAGGAAACCATAGTCAACCATGGTCAACCATGGCCACCAATAGTCAACCATGGTCAACCATAGTTAACCATGGTCAACCATAGGCAATCAAACTCAGAGTAGTCACACATGGTCAACCATACTCAAACAAAATCAACCATGGTCAACCATAGTCCACCCTACACACTCATTGTCAACCATACTCAATAATGGTCAACCCTAGTCAACCCCATTCAACCATAGTAAACCATAGTCAATCATACTCAACCACAGTCAAACACAGTCAACTGTGTTCAGTTGTAGTCAACCATGGGAAACCATAGTCAACCAAGGTCAACCATAATCAGCCATATTCAACCATACTCAACCATGGTCAACCATACTCAACCATAGTCTACCATCATCAACCATACACAACCATGGTCAATTGTAGTCAACCATGGTCAACTAGTCCTCCCTTGCACATTGACCATCAACTAACACAACCACATTTGAGTAAAAGTAGTTGATATGCGATACAATTTTCCACCTTTTAATACTAATAGGGTTGATCATGTACATCAACCACTTTTACTGAAATGTGCTTGTGCTAGTAATAAACTAGGATCTGAAAAAAGAAAATGTTGAGAAGAGTAACTCATAACGTCTTCTCCGTGCATGGCATCCTATCATGGTAGAGGACAATGAAACTAGACAAGTTGATGGGTTAATTTTTTTTCCTAAGTCTAACTTAGAAAAAGTACATTAAATGTGTTATATTTTAATGTTTACTTAATGAGGACTTTTTTTTTAAAGTTAAAAGTGAAAATAATTCAAATGATGGTTCTTTTAATCTTGGTCATCCATTTCATTGAGAGAGTGAGTGTTGATCATATCCCTTGATCTATTTGGAGATAGGGTTTTCGCTTTCTCATTGAGATAAAAGAAATTGACTTAGTGGCTGGGTGCATTATTGCACTTGAGAGAGAGTGAGTTTCAACAAGAGCAGATTCACTTCAGGGTTTGCTGGAAAAGAGTTGCAGAGAATACGGAGGAAAGTTCTAGTAGGTGGATCGAATAGTTTTCTCAACCATTTGTAGAGGTCGTACTACAAATCTGAGAGAGTTGCACGTGTGATGCAGAGACGACACAACTGAGCCATACGATTTGCACAGAGGCTTATTTGTCGGGTCAGATTTTGTGTTGTTGGGTTCGATTTGGTTTGGAGAGGGTCGTACAGGTGTTGGGTAGTATTTTCGTTGGGTTTTCCTCAAACATTGTTGTAACTCGATCTACTCTATAAGAGATCTCTATATTTTCTACTGCAATAATAAAATCCACAAACTGAAGAACGAGTTTTCCCATATTGGGTTTTTCCAGGGGTTATTTTACCCAAAAATATTGGTGTTCTCATGTGATGTGATTGTTGTTATATTCTTCAGTGTAGATCATATTTATTTCTTCCTTGCTATTTATTTTTCTATGAAGAAAACCTAGTTGTAAATGCAAAATAAAAATTTCATAAATTCAAATGTGATGAATAAATTTCCGGGTAGTAAAGATTGTTGAAGTTTTCAGTTCATCTTGTTGGGTTTTAGTGGATTCACATGGTATCAAAGCAAGACTGTTGGAGTAACAACATCAGAGTAGGATTATTGGAGTAACAACATTAGCGCAGGATTGTTAGAGTAACAACAAGTGAGTAGGACTATTGGAGTACCAACATCAACGTATTGTTGTTGGAGTAACAACATCAACATATTGGTCGATTTCATATCTGAGTGTAGGACTGTTGGAGTAACAAAATTAGCATATTGATTACAGAAGATCAATTTCATATCTAAGCACATGATCAGTTTGTGAGACATCATAGGGTTTGGAAAATGACACTTTCAAAATGGCCATGAATTTGAGAGTTGAGGATAGACTTCAAGGTGCTTAGAACTTCCCTACCTAGAAAGAGAGGGTTACCAAAATCTTGGATGTCAATGATGTCCTTGAGCATATTACAAATAAAGCAACAACTCCTACAGATGTAACTTTATTAGGAGCCAGGAACAAGGGTGAAGTGAAGGAAATGAGCATAATCCTTGATGGGGTAAAGGATCACATAATCCCACACCTCTCAGGGAAAACGTCTGCTAAGGACATGTGGGAGGCCTTGGGTATCCTCTATCATAATAAAAATGAAAACAAGATTATGGTGCTTCAGGAAAGGTTGTGAAGTACTAAGATGATTAAGGGTGAAGGTGTGGTTCCTTACCTCACTCATATTACACAGATCGGGGACACACTCAAAGTAGTTGTCTCAAAGACAGAGGATTCTAAGTTCGTACGTATAGCCATGAATGGATTTTCAAAGTCATGGGACTCATTTGTGTGTAGGATTGTAGCTTCCCGACTGGTAGAGCTCATGGGATCATTTTGTGAATATGGACAATATAACAATACTTTTAAGAAATAATTTATGTTTCATTCAATATAACTTGTATTTACTTCTTTTTTAATTAAAAGTAAAAAATTATTAAAAAGTGACTTTGAATTTTTAAAGTATATTATGATATTTTCATGGCATTATGTATTACCTTCTGGTTTGAGTGATAATAAGATTTTAAAAGTAAACATTTAAGTGTTGATTTTATGATTTTGTTTACAGTAATGATGAGTTCTTTTACCACTTTATAAAAATGTGTCATTTTCATACCCCAATTTTAGAATTTCAGAGTTTTGAAGGCCATGTTTGAAAATAGCTGTAATTTTGACCCCTTTTAAAAAAAAATGGTAGTACCCTTTTGATTTTGATGTTTTTTATGCAAAAAATATGGGTTTTTTGGGCTTACCCCAGAATATATGAATTTATACAATGTTTGAGGAAATAATATTAAACAATATTGTGTTTTAAGTATAGTGTTTTATAAAAAATTAAGAATCTTTATAAATAAATTGAATTGAAACTGAATTGAATTGAATATGAGAAATTGTTGTTTTTATATTAAATAGTATAGTGAGCATACATAAGTGGATCAAAGTCTAACTCCATATCCTCCAAACAAAAAAATGTTTTTAAAATTTATATATTGTGTTTTGTACAATGTTTAAATTAAAAACAATAACCTTTATACATAAATTGAATTGAATATGTGAAATCCTAAACTTTGTTTGTGAAATTTTAATATATAAATAAACTATAAAATTTTTGAAATTTATATATTGTGTTTTATACAATGTTTAAATAAAAAACAATAACCTTCATAGATAAATTGAATTGAATATGTGAAATCCTAAAATTTGTTTGTGAAATTTTAATATATAAATAAACTATAAAATTTATATAGTAAAATAAATTATTATCAATTTTGATTTTGTTTTTAATTTTAATATGTAAATGTTTCATAATAACTTTAAAGAGATTGATTAATTAATAGTTTATAGTATTTTTAAAATATTAATAAATTGATGTAGATGTGTTCAATATTTGTATATATATATATATATATATATATATATATATATTTGTGTGTTTTGTTTTTCAATAAACAAAATCCATTTATGTATTTAGAAATACAATAATTTTATCAAATTCAGATCAGTTACTGATATATCAATTCAAGCAGCATTGCTCACAAATCCGAAAAGCATAACTTCCATTGATCCGAATCGTGGGAAATTAAGGATGATTGTAAACAATTGTTATTGAAAAAATAGTATACAGTATATAAGTTGGAAACCCGATCTAATTACAATATTAGCATAGATAATTCCTCCTTATTTATTATCAGATTTATAAGCAAAAAGACCATGAAAGAAGAACAGAGACTTGGAAGACATAATTATCAACTTTGAAGCGTAGCGTCAAGGGTTGATCAGATCGTTGTGAGTGGTGGAGCCATTGTGATGCAGGACGAAATAATTGAAACTGGTAGGGCGGTAGGGTTCTCGAGCGTTGCCGTAAACAAAACGAAACCAGATCTTGGCGGTGCCATGCTTTTTGACGGTGTCGTGAAGGACGGATTCGATGTCCCGAGAGTCAGCGCCCATGTTGATATATTCGATGCCATGAGAATCAGTTGACATGTTAAAATCTTTGCTCTGGGGAAAAATGTTCCAGTTGACGGTACCCAGGCCGCCCTCGTTCACCCCGATTATGTGCCTCGCCTGGTCGTTGCGACGCCCTACCTGTGTCTGCACCCACTGCGTCACATCATTATTGGGCCTGGTCTGTGCGACGCCCTCCCTCAGATGCCCCCGTTGGATCGCCGCGTACAAATACTCCACAACGTTTTGTGCCAGGCCCGGACCTACCCTGTATTGCAATTCCACAACAGGCTGCTGAGGTTGATTGGGGAACCACCCGTCTCCCACTGGCATGTTATTCAGCCATTCTGCGCCGATTGGCACCTCAGTAGGGTTTGGGCGATTTCTCATCCTTTCAATTCCAATACCTTTCAGACTCCCTTACTTCTGCAAGATAAGAGTGCGAAGTAACCAGTGCTCGATGATCTGCTGTGGTGATGGATCTGGTGGCAGCTTTATATATTCTCCGAGGCATTCAAAGCTCATCACGTTTTGCGCCGCCACGGAGGAGTGTTCCGTCGTTCACTTCTATTGATCGAAATTTGAAAACTCATACAGAGCCATTTGGACATGAAATCGTCTCATCGTTCACGTCGGGGAGCGAGGAGAGGGCCCTCGTGGAGCGGGTATCAACACTGTAGATAGAAATGGTCGTTGAAAATTTTGATTTTTTTTAAAAGCTATCACGAAGCGATTAACATTTGTTTTTTAAATGAAAAATTGAAAATTGGTCTTTTAAATCTTCTATCAATTTGTTTTTATAAGTATTTTTTCAAATGAAGTTTATTTTTATAAAAAATTAAAAAATTGAAATTTATTTTTATAAAAAATTAAAAATTTGATTTCATGATAATAAAGTGGAAAAGTTCGAATTCATATAATGTTTAATCTTTCTTTCCAAAAATTAAAATTTATTTTTATGAAAATTAAAAATTTAAAAATACTTAAATCAAATGTTAATCTAATTATTATGAAAATTTAAAAATTAAAAATATCTAAACATTAAATTTGATAATCTATTCTTAAATAATTTTATTTTCAATAATTTATATTAAAATTTAATAAACAAAAATTATCTATATTCGAATTTTTATTATTTAACTTTAAGAATTTGGATTTAGATTGATTCAGACTTTTCACCCACTCCATAAATTACAATTTGAACGATAGATAATAGATTTGGATTGTTGACATCATGCCATATTGAAAGCAAAAGCCTGCCGCGAAGAGGTTAATTAGAGTGCACGTTATCCCACAATCCTTTATTATATATAAAAAAAAGGTATTGACCTCAAATACAAAATATATATTTGTGCACTAACAAATTCATGTATTAATGTGAGGGTAATTTTTTTTTAAGTGAGTGTAAGAAGTTGTATTGCAAAATAGATTATGGTAAAAAAAGGAGCCTTCTAGCCTACCTAGTAGGAAATCAGATCAAGGGTTCCTGAGTTGTGCTTACTAATATATACAAAGGGAAACCAGGCCAGTCCCACCATAACCAGTTTGAAAAGGAAAAACAACATAGACATAAAAAAACATACGCAAAGACTGCGTACTAGGCCCGGGAGGCAAGTGGCCGAACTAACCAGACAACTGACCATTTGCTCGTCCAGGACAATGATGTGTTTCTTCCCTTCATCCACCCGATTCATGTTATCCTCCTTCTGGGAGACTATGCGAGTCTTCCTGATGTGGGATGGCGCACCGTGTCCATCGGCCAGTGTGATGTCCATGTGGTGGACATAGCAGAGATAGAGGTGAAATTGTGCAGCCAACCGCTCCATCTTGGATTTCTGATCCTTCTCGACCTCAACTAGCAGTTTGGCAATAGTTTCCAGGCTACTGAGGCAACTCGAGATTTCGTCCATCTTTCTCTTTTGTTTCGAGTTATCCTCCCGTCTGGCTTCTTCCATTTCTGAACTCACCTTGCCGATCATCATCTTAGTTAGCCACGCCATCTCCAATGTTTTATGGTAGAGGGTTTCCCTGGGCTGCGTGGCCCCCAGGCCAGTTACCCAGTCTGCTTCATGTGTTAGTGCATCCCAAGCTTTGCCTTTGCTCTTTTCTTTGATTTCATTTTCCCAACGGGTGATGGTCGCTTTTATTTTCAGCACAACCAGAGTTTGGAAGGTGCCCTCCGCATCTTTTGCTGCCTGCTCCATTCTTGACACCCGTCATGGACTATTCGGTACTTCCTTTACAAGGGGATTCCTCTTCCTGTGTGTGCGCTTCATTCTCACCATCCTGTTTGGTCTGTCACAACTCCTTTGTTGGCTTCTCAGCCTGTACCTCACTTCACAAGGATTCTTTCTTTCCCTACCCTTGTGTCTGCAGTATCCCCTGCAATTGCATTCCCTCTTATTGCGGTAATTCATGTTGTCTTTCCTCTTATTGATCTTCTCCAGCTGCGGTCTTGTCCTTCCAATCATGGCTTGTCCGTAGTGGTGATCCCTGCCATCCTTTTTCCCAGTGGAAGCTCCTATGATCATGATGACTCATCCTTTATCTGTAACACCCTGTTTCCCCCAGTTTGTAAAAATAACTATAATGGCCAAGAACTGTGGCAAACTTAGAAATGTGAATGTGTGATGAGAATGGACCTTGTGAAAAAGGTCGATAAATGTGAATAATATTATGAATATATATATATATATATATATATATATATATATTGCAGGACTGCTGAGAGGGAAAATGTTGAAAAAGAGACCACGGTGGCTGCAGAAAGGCGGTGGAAGGCACCTGGAAAGGTGGCGTTAACTTCCACCGGAAACCAATACCGTATTTGGTCTTCACTGGCCCGAAGAACCAAGAGCGGCTCACTGGCCTGTATTAAATGCCTCACATTTAATATCCCACCGGCTGGTAGGTAAATGGCTCCTCAGGAATTAATGAGGGATGGGGGAAACAAACCGCCCATCCGTAGGAGTTGCAAACCTGACCAGTGCGCGGAAAACCGCGCCACACACAACCTCACAAGAGGAAAAAGGCGTGAGGGAGAAGCAAATGGGCATTCGACATTGGGCATATGCGAGGGAAAGAGAACCTTGGAAGAACTCTGGCGATATGCAGAGTGAGTGATAGCAGAGAGGAAGGAGAGTAACCTTCGCTCCTGGTCACTGGCAAATAGAGACGCAGTCTCACAGCATCGTTGTCTCAGCTCGGGGGTGGCTAGTGGTAAATTTGCTGGGAGTCGTTGAGCCTACGGTTGGGTGGAAATGAGCACCCCTCTCAGCAGTTGCATAACCCCTGGTGTTACCTTCTGATAAGTGTTTTGCCTTTGGCATCTTGAAATATATGTATTCTGACATTTATGCTCATAAGCTGTGAAATTGTGAATGATTTTAGTATAAGAATGTCTGTATGGTGTCTTGATCAGTATTGGTAGTGGTATGTTTATATGGAAAGACTACGTATGTCTTATATTCTCATAAATCGTTATTTATATGCGTACTGATCTAATTCAGACTTTACGTCTGGTTCTCAGGAGAGAGATACCCTTATCTGCCTCAGATAGTAAACTGGGTAAACCTCCCCATAGAGATACCCTTCTCAAAAGCCCATCAAGAATCTGGAAAAAGGATGTGAAGGCGCAAGGCCTTAAGAAATCACTGATAAGTATCGAATCGACGGACGAGATCCCTTTGGGAGATCGGTGGTCACTCACGACAGTAAGATCGGAAGAAGAAACTAGAGTGTTAAGTGCCTTAACCCTGAATAGGTGTTGATCGACGGACGAGATCCCGTCGGGAAATCTGTGGTCACACATGACCATTAGATTGGTAGGAGAAAATAGGGTGTTAAATGCCTTACCACTTTGTCTTTTTGTGTCTTCGTGGGTAGCGAAGAGATCGGGACCGTAGATCCCCAAGGTCCATGAGAGCATCTGGACCGTTGATTTTTCCACGTCCGGGAAGTTGAGGGAGAATGCACAAGTTAGGAACCTGTCTGAGACGTCAGATCTTGGTTGGAAAACCCAACAGCCATTGGATCTGTCAGGAGATATCCGAGGGTTAAAACCCCAGTTAATAGGGGCGAAAGCCCCAAAATAGATATAGACCGTCTGAACGACGGAGGCCACGTGTCGTGAGATTTCCCATTTCGGGAAATCAGGGATCGAGAACTCGGGAGTTCTGGTGACGAGAGATTGGGATGTTCCAAGGTGGAAACCCCGAAGCAGTCTTAGACCGATCGATCCCAGGAGGCTACGTGTCGAGAGATTATCCATTTCGGGAAATCGGGGATCGGGGATTTGGGAGTCCCACGGACAAGAGGTCGGGCTCTTGCCTTGATAAATCCTGTCGGAAATAAAACTGTGGTCATATGAGAAGAGGTCATATCGACCAAGGCATAGCCCAGGGGGTTAATTGCCAAACGAGGCATGTTCGAATCTTCGGCATTTTGGCACTCGTGATACTGAAGGGCATGCTTCCCTGTGCCCACAAATCCCGAAATTGAGACTTGCAAACTCCCGCCTGTTAGTATGAGGGTTAAGTATCGATAAACGGTTGAGATCCTTTCGAAGGATCTAGAGTCTGTGACACTCGTAGATGTGGGGGAAGGAACACGGAGGATAGTTCCTCGACCCCTCTCAACCTTTACAAGCGATGAACGAACAGGATCCTTTCAAAGGATCCAGGGTCTGGGATGACCGTGAGATGTGAGGAAGAGATGTCGAATTTAAGTTGGGGCACTAATGCGCATTAGGGTAAGTGGCAAGCAGATCTAGACGCCCAGAGTCCACCTGCCCAGATCTATGGATGAGGCTTCATTTTGGAGCCCCCTTGTCATTCTTCCTTTAGCGGTGAGGGGGGGATCCAGAATCAAATGCGCAACTCTTGAACGGTCAGGATTTATTCGCCTTGATCAATGGCATTCAAGCAAATTTTGGACCCCCCTTTCCATTCTACCTTTNATGGGGGGGGGGGGGTCCGGAATGGTGTGGAATGTGAAGTGGGACCCGTCTCCTGTCATGTCGACTACCGTGTTGTGCTTCCCCTTTTACCACCTGTAATCCACTAATCCGCGCGACAGTGCCTGTTCTCATTGGCTGCTTGCTAGCCTTGTTGGGATCCGTCCCCATTGGCCATTCGCCAGCCCTGTCGGGATTCGACGTTTACAGAGTCGAACAACTCAACGCTTTTGTAGCGTCGAGTCGCGTAATGCGAAGGAGCGCCATGATTATTTGACCTGTGATCATGACCCACGATCACATGGGGGTAGAGAGAGAAAGAGAGAGAGAGAGAGCTAGCTTATGCTAGGCCTTCGTAGATATTTCGAGGGCTCTGATTTTGCAGAAATCAACGAAAAATTTGATTATGCTAGTGGGTGCGTTACAAATTGGTATCAGAGCATGGTTACAACACTTTGCCTGCTTGGGCTCAGGTATGAGCCACGTAAGAAGATATTGTTATCTGTGTTTTCTCTTTAAGAAGAAGGATTGCAGAATGAAATTGTAATCTGGGAATTTTTTCTGTAACCCCTCTGTTAAAATAATAACTACTCTTCTAGGAGTAGGGATGCACTGATCATTATCATTGATAAGATCTGAGTGCGAATGACAGAGGCGGAATAAAAAAATTGTGACGTGAAGCCACACGAGCCAGATAAGGGACATGAACTGCGTTGTCCTGTTTTAGTGTTACGATGGCTACCTACTAAAGTAGGTAGAGTCTCTTACAATTGAGATGGTTGGTTAGATAAGGATTAAGACCCAAATGAAAAACGCCTATTGTATGAGTGTACATGTGAAAATATGAATTATGTACTGGGTATAAATAAATATAAATATTGACTAACAACCAGCGTTTGTCTTTTCACCTAAGCGGATGATCAGCCGCGGGAATTTACAGACGCAGAAAATGGTGACTCACCAAGAGATGGGAGAAGGCTCCCACAATAGAGACGAAGAGTCTGATGAAAGAAGAGCAATAGGGACCCCTCCAAATATAGTTGAGAATGTGAGGAGTCTCATGGTCGAATTGCAAAGCTGCAAGGCCGACAATGAAAGGATGATGAAAGAACAAGAAAAGAAAACTGAAATTAATGCAGTTTTACTGTAGAGATTATCCGACCTACAACGACAAATGTAGCATGAACCCGAGATGCAGAAACATGGTCATATCAGTGGCCATACTGAGAGGAGCACCTCAACGAAGGTCCACCCCAGAGGTAAAGGACCAGTGCCAGACGATTCCTCTGAGAAGGAAGCTGGCGACTCGGAGGGCTCTTCCAGCAACAAAACCAGTTCCTATTCCCAAAGAAAACAGAAGAAGCGAAAATTCTCCAAGAGTTATAAATTGGAGGAATTCAGAAAGGCCAAACTGCCCTCCTTTGATGGTGCGATAAAGAAGGGAGAGGAAGCAGAGGCCTGGCTACTTGGACTGAAAAAGTACTTCAGAGTCCATGACTTCTCAGAAAATTTGAAGGCCGGAGTGGCCACTTTCAATCTGAATGGAAAATATTCCCTCTGGTGGGAAGATATTAAGAATGTAAAAGGGGTCCGTGAAGAGGACATGTCCTAGAAACAATTTGAGAAATACTTCTGAAAGAAGTACTTGTCGGAAAAATATTTCGACGAGAAGACAAAAGAGTTTTATGAACTCAAACTAGGGCAACTCACTATAGAGGAATATATCAACAAATTCCTCGACTTATTGAGATATGTACCCTACATCAAAGTAGAGAAGGCGAAGGTGCAACGCTTCATCAGTGGGCTACCCAAGGAATACTGGAATATAATTGAATTTGATGAGCCAAAAACCTTAGAAGACACTATTCGAAAGGCAACATATTGTCATGAACAATATGGACATCGGGGAAAGTCTCGTGGAGACTGGAAACAAAAGAGTGGTTCGAGATTTCAGAAAAAGGGGATCAAATCCTCAGGATTTAAGAACTACGAGAAGAACCCCAGAATGAACTTTCCAGTCTGGAGTGCACTCTAGCAGAACTTTCCCTCATCGGGTGGAAATAAAACTTCTGGACCTATACCAACAAAGACTGATAACCCAAAGAAAGAACCTTTGAAATGTTGGGGTTGCGGAGAAGTTCATCTCCTGAGAGACTGTCCACACCAACAACAGAACAATCAGAAAGTTTATAACCTTCAGGAAGCTACCACAGTCAATGATGTGGCAAGGAGTGTGCTGCAGATTTATGCAGCATTTGATAATAACCAAGCTGACCACCAAGCTTTAGTGGTGGAAATAGAAGGTATGATTTTCAACCATATGGTGTCTGTTTTGATTGGCCCTAGTTCAAATTTGAGTTATATCGCCCCTAAAGCTGTTGATAAGTGTAAACTACAGCCACAAAAACAAACCAAGCCATGGTTGGTACAGTTAGCCACTAGCACCAAAAGAAGGGTACCAAAGGTCATAGCAGCCTGCCAATTAATGTTGGGTGAATTCCCCACCCAAGCAACCCTTAACATATTACCCCTGGGATCATACGATCTGTTGATTGGTATGGAATGGCTGGCCACCCATAAAGCCAAATTAGACTGTTACCATAAAACCTTAGAATGTGTGAGCAAAGAAGGAAAAAGGATAATCCTTCAAGGGATTCGAAAACCTATCTCGGTGAGACAAATATCATCCCTGCAAATGAGAAAGTATTGCCGAAAGGGATGTCCCCTATATGCAATACAGGTGTTGGAAACAATGGAAGGTGACAAACCCAGCCTTGAAGACCATCCTACCCTGAGAGAATACAAAGATGTGTTTCTGGAAGAGGTACTGGGTCTACCTCTGAGAAGAGACATTGACTTCTCGATAGAACTTGCACCAGGAGTGGTGTCGGTGTCTAGGACACCTTACCGGATGAGTACACCTGAGTTAGTCGAACTCAAATTACAATTGAAAGAAATGATGGATAAGGGTTATATTCGACCCAGCGTGTCTCCATGGGGAGCACCAGTCCTATTTGTGAAGAAGAAGGATGACACCCTTAGACTGTGTATACATTATAGACAACTCAATAAAGTAACCATAAATAACAAGTACCCCTTGCCCAGGATCGATGATCTGTTCGATCAGTTGGGAGGTGCATCTATTTTCTCAAAGATTGACTTGAGTTCGGGATACCTTCAAGTCCGAATCAAGGGTGAAGACATCCATAAAACCGCTTTCCGGACACGGTATGGTCACTATGAGTTTGTGGTAGTTCCATTTGGGTTAGCCAATGCCCCTGCCACTTTTATGTGCTTAATGAATAATGTACTCAGTAAATTTCTAGATAAATTTGTACTAGTTATTATTGATGATATATTAATCTACTCTAAGAATAGAGAAGAGAATGAAGAGCATCTTAGACTTGTACTGCAAGTGCTAAGAGAGCATCAACTCTATGCTAAATACAACAAATGTGACTTCTTCCAGAAGCAAATACATTACTTGGGACATGTTCTGTCCGAGGAAGGGTTAGCAGTAGATCCTGACAAGATCAGGTCTATCATGGAGTGGCCTACCTCAAAGGATGTTTCAGACATCAGATCCTTTATGGGATTAGCAGGATACTATAGGAGATTTATAAAAGGATTCTCCAAGATTGGTTGTCCAATCACTGCCCTCCAGAAGAAGGGGACAAAATTCCTGTGGACACAGAAATATGAAGAAAGATTCCAAACCCTGAAGCATCTACTGACCCATGCACCCGTGTTGAAAATCGCTGACCCAGAAGCTGACGTCCTTGTGTGCACAGATGCATGTGAGGAAGGGCTCGGAGGAATCCTTATGTAGGAAGGAAGTGTAATCTGCTATGAAACCCGAAAATTGAATGAACATGAAGTCAACTATGTGTCTCATGATCTAGAACTGACTGTCATATTGCATGCCTTGAAAATGTGGATGCATTACCTCTGGGGAATAAAATTTGTACTTATGACAGATCACTGTGGATTGCGATATTTGTTTGACCAACTAAAGCTCAATGCCAGACAAGCTAGATGGATGGCCCTCCTTAGCGAATTTGATTTTGAAATCAAACACATTAAAGGGAAAGAAAATAGGGTGGTCGATGCCCTTAGCAGAAGCATGAAAACAATTCACCTGGCAGTGGTGAGTACCTGCGAGACAGATGTCAAGAACAGAGTCAGAAATGCACATAAGATAGATCCCTTCGTTCAGACCGTGACCATGTACCTACAACAATAACCCGCTGGAGTAAAATATGAAGGCTACTAGATGACTAAAGGAGGTCTGCTCACTTACAAAGATAGACTGTGTATTCCAAATTGTGATGACTTGAAGAGGTTCATTATGGATGAACTACATAAAAGACCATATACTGGTCACCCAGGATACCAGAAAATGATCACTACCACCCAGAAACAATTTTATTGGCCCGGATTGAAGAAATACATAGCCGAATATTTGGCCTGATGCATAGAGTGCCAACATGTTAAAGCAGAACATCGACACCCAGCAGGACTATTTCAACCTTTACCCATCCCAGAATGGAAATGGGAAACCATCTCCATGGATTTTATCACTGGATTGCCAATTTCAACCAAACAGAATGACATCGTTATGGTAGTGGTGGATAAACTGAGCAATTGCTCATTTCATCCCCGTCAAATCAACTTTCAAGGTGATAGATATCGCCCAGGTATTCATGAAAGAGATATTCAGGCTGCACGGTATGCTGAAAGAGATAGTGTCTGACAGAGACACAAAGTTTACTTCCAATTTTTGGAAATCACTAATGGCTGGTTTAGAGACCAAATTGGAGGATATGTTAAGGATGCATGTAATGCATCAACCCAGAAAATGGGAAGACTACCTGCCATTGGTAGAATTCACCTACAACAACAGCTACCAAGCATCCTTAAAAATGAGTCCCTTCGAGGTCCTCTATGGTAGGTCATGTAATACTCCAGTTGGTTGGAGTAACCCTGTAAACAGGATTTATTTTGGACCCGATATGTTGAAAGAAATGGAACAACAAGTGACTTAGATAAAACAAAATATGAAGGTCGCTCAGAACCGACAGAAAAGTTATGCCGACTAAAAGAGAACTCCAAGAGAGTTCAAAATGGGAGACCATGTATATCTCAGAATTAAGCCCAGAAGGAGTTCCCTGAAAATGGGAGCTTGTGCCAAGTTAGCACCCCGATATTGTGGACCCTTTGAGGTTCTAGATAGAGTGGTACCTGTAGCCTATCGGCTAGCACTTCCTCCCACAGTAAAAGCACATAATGTTTTCCATGTTTCATTATTGAAGAAATATGTACATGATGCTAATCATATAATTGACTGGTCTGTGATCCAAGTGGAACCGGAGGGAGAATTTCTACCAGAACCCCAATGCATATTGGACAAAAAGGAAACCCCTCTCTGGAACCGAACCATTGCACAGGTCAAGGTGCAGTGGAAACATTTTGGCCCAGATGAGGCTACATGGGAAATGGAGGATGCCATGAAACAGGCATATCCGATTTTGTTTACATCTGTACATGCATGACATGTTGATAGATAGAACATTGAGGATGATGTTCCATTAAGGGGGAGGAAATTGCAACACCCTGTTTCCCCCAGTTTGTAAAAATAACTATAATGGCCAAGAACTGTGGCAAACTCAGAAATGTGAATGTGTGATGAGAATGGACCTTGTGAAAAAGGTCGATAAATGTGAATAATATATATATATATATATATATTGCAGGACTGTTGAGAGGGAAAATGTTGAAAAAGAGACCACGGTGGCTACAGAAAGGCAGTGGAAGGCACCTAGAAAGGTGTTTTTAACTTCCACCGGAAACCGATACCGTATTTGGTCTTCACTGGCCCAGAGAACCAAGAGCAGCTCATTGACCCGTATTAAATGCCTCACATTTAATATCCCACCGACTAGTAGGTAAATGGCTCCTCAGGAATTAATGAGGGATGGGGGAAATGAACCGCCCATCTCTAGGAGTTGCAGACCTAACCAGTGCACGGAAAACTGCGCCACACGCAACCTCGCAAGAGGAAAAAGGTGTGAGGGAGAAGAAAATGGGAATTCAACATTGGGCATATGCGAGGGAAGGAGAACCCTGGAAGAAATATGGTGATATGCAGATTGA
This sequence comes from Picea engelmannii, assembly GCA_009831015.1. NCBI lineage: Eukaryota > Viridiplantae > Streptophyta > Pinopsida > Pinales > Pinaceae > Picea > Picea engelmannii. The sequence goes on along the minus strand of ML793881.1, from coordinate 285,174 downwards.
TTGATAGCAGGGAGGAAGGAGAGTAACCTTCGCTCCTGGTCACTGGCAAACAGAGACACAGTCTCACAGCATCGTGGTCTCAGCTCGGGGGTGGCTAGTGGTAAATCCGTTGGGAGTCACTGAGCCTATGGTTGGGTGGAAACGAGCACCCCTCTCAGCAGTTGCATAACCCCTGGTGTTACCTTCTGATAAGTGTTTTGCCTTTGGCATATTGAAATATATATATTCTGACATTTATGCTCATAAGCTGTGAAATTGTGAATGATTTCAATATAAGAATATTTGTATGGTGTCTTGATCAGTACTGGTAGTGGTATGTTTATATGGAAATACTACGTATGGCTTATGTTCTCATAAATCATTATTTATATGCGTACTGATCTAATTCAGACTTCACATCTGGTTCTCGGGAGAGAGATACCCTTATCTGCCTCAGATAGTACTCTGGGTAAACCTCCCCATAGAGATACCCTTCTCAAAATCCCATCAAGAATCTGGAAAAAGGATGTGAAGGCACAAGGCCTTAATAAATCATTGATCAGTATCGAATCGATGGACGAGATCCCTTTGGGAGATCGGTGGTCACTCACGACCGTAAGATCGGAAGAAGAAACTGGAGTGTTAAGTGCCTTAACCCTGAATAGGTGTTGATCGACGGACGAGATCCCGTCGGGAAATCTGTGGTCACACATGACCGTTAGATTGGTAGGAGAAAGTAGGGTGTTAAATGCCTTACCACTTTGTCTTTCTGTGTCTTCGTGGGTAGCGAAGAGATCGGGACCGTAGATCCCCAAGGTCCATGAGAGCATCTGGACCATTGATTTTTCCACGTCCAGGAAGTTGTGGGAGAATGCACAAGTTAGGAACCTGTCTGAGCTGTCAGATCTCGGTTGGAAAACCCAACAGCCGTTGGATCCGTCAGGAGATATCTGAGGGTTAAAACCCCAGTGAATAGGGGCGAAATCCCCAAAATAGATCTAGATCGTCCGAACGATGGAGGCCACGTGTCGTGAGATTTCCCATTTTGGGAAATTGGGAATCGAGAACTCGAGAGTTCTGGTGACAAGAGATTGGGATGTTCCATGGTGGAAACCCTGAAGCAATCTTACACCAACTGATCCCGGGAGGCTACGTGTCGAGAGATTATCCATTTCGGGAAATCGGGGATCGGGGATTCGGGAGTCCCTCTGACAAGAGGTCGGGCTCTCGCCTTGATAAATTCTGACGGAAATAAAACTGTGGTCATATGAGAAGAGGTCATATCGACCAAGGCGTAGCCCACGCGGATAATTGCCAAACGAGGCATGTTCGACACTTCGACATTTCGGCACTCGGGATACCGAAGGGCATGCTTCCCTGTGCCCACAAATCTCGAAATTGAGACTTGCAAACTCCCTCCTGTTAGTATGAGGGTTAAGTATCGATCAATAGTTGAGATCCTTTCGGAGGATCCGGAGTCTGTGACACCCGTAGATGTGGGGGAAGGAACGCGGAGGATAGTTCCTCGACCCCTCTCAACCTTTACAAGCGATGAACGGACATGATCCTTTCGGAGGATCCAGGATCTGGGATGACCATGAGATGTGAGGAATATATGTCGGCTTTAAGCTGGGGTGCGAATGCGCATTAGGGTAAGTGGCGAGCAGATCTGGACGGCCAGAGTCCACCCACCCAGATCTACAGCTGAGGCTTCATTTCAGAGCCCCCTTTTCGTTCTGCCTTTAGTGGTGAGGGAAGGGTCCGGAATTGAACGCGCAACTCTTGAATAGTTAGGATTTATTCGCCTTGATCAATGACATTCAGGTGAATTCCAGACCCCCCTTGACATTCTTCCTTTAATTGGGGGGGGGGTCCGGAATGGTGTGGCGTGTGAAGTGGGACCTGTCTCCTGTCATGTCGACTATCATGTCGTGCTTCCCCTTTTTCCACCTATACTCATTGGCTGCTCGCTAGCCCTGTTGGGATCCGTCCCCATTGGCCATTCGCCATCCCTGTCGAGATTCGACGTTTACAGAGTCGAACAACTCAACGCTTTTGTAGCGTCGAGTCGCGTAATGTGAGGGAGCGCCATGATTATTTGACCTGTGATCATGACCCGCGATCACATGGGGGTAGAGAGAGAGAGAGAGCTAGATTACGCTAGGCCTCCATAGATATTTCAGGGGCTCTGATTCTGCAGAAATCAATGAAAGATTCGATTATGCTAGTGGGTGCGTTACATTATCCCTGTGCGGATCCTTGCCCCTGCTCGCTTGAGATCCTACTGTGTTGCTCTTCGTACCTGTACTTTGGCCTGGAGGATTGATTCTGAACCATGTCTCTCCCTCATGCCTTACGTCACTTGTTGCATGCGGTTTGTCATCTGTACTTTCCCTAATTCTTTCCCTACAATTCTTTTTGTCACAAAGGTCTTGTTGTCGTACTCCCGCCGATTGTTTATGCTGATCCTTCATGGTCATTTGTGATCGAGTGTTCGGCCATCATTTCTTTCTTGGGGCCTGCTTGCCTACCACTAGGCCTTGCACTACCCTTCTCAATGTGACCTTCCTTGCTTAACCTGACTTCACGGTCTTTTGTTGCTAAGTGGATGCAGTCTATTCTGAGTTGGTCATTCGGGAGGTTGATCCAGGTAGTGTCTAGTTCTGAACCTTCCTTGCCAACCCCCTCGTTGGCTAGTGTGTCCGCCAGGCCATTCGCTGGCCTGTAGACCCAACGCAACTCCACTGTGTTCATATTTTTTAGATGCTCCTGAATTTTTTGTAGGGAGAGAGCCAGGTGCCAGTGTCTCTGAAACTTGCCCACTCTGGTACCGTTCTAGAGTCTCTTCATCATATTGATGACCAAGGTGGAGTCTCCTTCCAAGATAATGTTTTTCATCCTTTCACGCTTAGGATTTCAAGGCCAAGATCCAGGGCTCCAAATTATGTTGGGTTGTTGGTTGAGTTCCTCATACTCTTAGCATATATCGTGATGACATTACCATCAATGTCTCTGATTACCCCTCCCATCCCTACCACTTCTAGGTTTCCTTTTGCCACCCCGTCAAAATTTAATTTAAGGAACCCTAACGAAGGGGGTCTAGTTGTGGTCTCCTAGTTGGAGTTGCATATCCCACCCTACCGTTGTGTTGTTGCGCCTGTCTTTTAGGTGAAAGAACTCCAGGATGCGGGAGTCATCATCTGTGACTTGCACTGTTTCCTTCTTGCAGTTGCGGCTCTGCACCGTTTCTTGTATTTGTGAGATAATTGCATCCTTGAGCTTTCCCTCCGGTAGGCTTTCATTCTTGAAGATGTGTCGATTCCTCTCCTTCCATATTGGCTAGATTATCATCCCCAGCGTTAGGTTCTAGAAGAGGTTCACCTTTTCATTTTCGTTGTAGCTCTCATTCCAGTTGTTGATGGTTGCACTGATGTTTCCCCGGATTCTATTGGACTGGAGGTAGATTCCTGCCACCCAATCCCATAGCTCTGTTGCGTAATTGCACTCATTGAGGAGGTGATTGGTTGTTTCCTCCTTAGCTTGAGAGAGGTGGCACCGAGAAGGGCCTATGTATCCCCTTTTCCTAAGGTTTTCCCAGGTTAGAATTCGGTTGTGGAGAACTAACCACTTGAACATTTTGATTTTTGGCCATTGGGGGCTGCTCCAGATATTTCCCCACTGTTGCGTCGGTTCCTCTGGAACCTGGTCCGAGATGTAAAATCATGCCTCTTTTAAGTTGAATTCCCCACCATTTTCCATGCCCCACCTTAATTGGTCCTCGTCCTCTGAGATTGCAATTTTCCTTTTCCCCAATTTCTCTTCCACCTCTTTCTCTAGAGTTGCGATACTGTCTCTATTTTGTGGATCGAGTTTGTCCCAAGTCCTCCATTTGTTTCTATCATTTCTTGGTTTTCAGTAGTGATGGATTTTTTTTTTCCTTGCACAATCATTTCCTGTTGGAGCTCCTCCCCATCTAGATTTTCCATTCTGGGTTCTTGATGCCACGTGTCCTCCTAGAATCTGGCAGTTTGACCATTTTTTACTTCCCAGAAGCTGCGTTTATGATACAGTTCTTGTTGCGCCAGGTGAGATTTCAGATGGCTGATCCCTCCCTTGTACCCATGAATCGAATTTGGTCTTGATCATTGATGTTCGGGGCATACTTGGCCTTCCAAAGGTTTTCCCATGGAACTGATTTTTCCTTGACCCATCTCCACAAGAGTTTTACCCCGTAGGCTTCGTTGGTTACCTGTGGGTCTTGTAACCCTAGGCCACCTTTTCTTTTTGGTCGAAAAACCTTCTCCCAGGCTACTATGGCCCATTTATTTTTATTTTCAACACCTAGCCATAGGAAATCTCTTTGAATGCCTCTTATCTTTTGAAGTATTCATTTGGGAGCAGGGAACACTGACATCATATACGCTAAGATTTCTTGTAGGATTGCTTTGGTGAGGATAAGCCTCCCTGCCAGGTTGAGAGCTCTGTAAGTCCAATTTTTTACCCTCTTCTGCAGTTTATTGATCACTCCTTCCCACGTTTCCATTTTTCACGCTTTGTCCGTTAGGGGGATTCCCAAGTATTTCGTTGGGAGCGTTTTGTGTTCAAACCCCAGAATGTTGGCTAGGTTTCTTTGGATTGCAAGATTAGTGTTGAAGAAATAGATCATGGATTTGGAGTGTTTGATATCTGCCCCTTAGGCTTCCCCAAAGTCTTCTAATATTCTTTTATAGGTTTTTTCTTCCTTGATCGTGGGTGTGCCATGGAGAAGGGTCTCATCAACAAACTGTTGGTGTTTGGAGGTTGGACAGTCTTCGAAGGGTTTGATTCCTTTTAGTACCCCTGCTGCAATTGTGTTTTTTATGCTTCTGCTGAGCCCTTCCATCTTCAGAATGAACAGGAAGGGGGGCAGCGAGTCTCCTTGTCTGATGCCTCTTGAAGTCCATAAGGGTTTTGTTGGGGCTCCATTAATTAGGAGCAAGTAGCTTGTCATTGAGACTAGATTAACAATCTAGTTGATCCAGTGTTGTTCAAACCCAAAGGCTTCCAACGTTTTGGCCATATAGTGCCATCTAATATTGTCGTAAGCCTTCGCCAGGTCAAGTTGGATTATCATCCCCCCTCACCTTTGGATTTTTAGCGTTTGTATAAGTTCATGGGCATGGATGATGTTATCCAATATTTGTCTTCCTTCTATGAAACCCACCTTCTCCTGTGAAATCAATGTGGGTAGGAGTGGTTTCAGTCTATTGGCTATGACTTTGGAGATTATCTTGTAAACAACATTGCATAAAGCTATCGGCCTGTAGCGATATGAGGTCCTTGCTTCATTTTCTTTTGGGATTAGAGTGATCATTATGGCATTTAATGCTTTCAAGACAGAGATTGAACGTCTGGAGTCTTCCACCACCCCATAAATATCATGTTTAACCATTTCCTAGCAGGATTTGAAAAATTCCATTGTGAAGCCATCTAGGTCTGGGGCCTTTCCATTGGGCATCTCCTGGATCACTTGGTCGATTTCTTCCTTTGTTATGGGTTTAATTAGATTGATGTTTTTTTCCTCTGTGACCATCCTGAGGATGTGCTGAGTTATCCTTTGTATGGCCTCAGTTCTGTCTTGGTTGGGTTCTTGGGCTATCCTCTGGAAGTGATTAACCAATGTATTTTGAATTTCCTTGTGGGATTCTCTTTTGATGCCATCCTGATCCCTAATTTTCAGGATTTTGTTGTGGGTTCTTCTTGCAATGGTGGTTCTATGAAAAAACTTGGTATTCCGCTTCCCTTCCTTTAAACACCTGATTATGGACTTTTGGTGCCAGAGAGTTTCTTCTTGTTGGCATATTGCTTCCCATTCCTGGGTCATTTGGATCTCTTCTCTTTTCTGATCCTCTGTGTAACCCTTGTCTATGCAGAGTTCCTGGAGTATCCTCATTCTATCCTTGATATTTTTTTTCTCTTGGTTTATGTTCCCAAAGATTTTCTTGTTCCACTCTTTGAGTTTGTGTTTGATGTACTTGAGTCTCTTATAAAGTTTGAACATCCATGTCCCTTGATTCGGTAATTCCTCCCGCCACCATTGGTTGATGTGCTCCTTGAAAGTGGGATGTTCGATCCATAATTTCTCAAATCTAAAAGGTATGTTCTTCGGAGTGGTTTGGAAGTTTGCTTCGAATTGGACTGACCAATGGTCTGAACCCCCCCAAGGCAGGATGCTACAATCTAAAGTTAGTCCTTGCAGAATGGTGGATTCTGACACCAGGAATATATCTATCATTGTAGCTACTTGGTAGTGATTACTTCGTTTGTTATCTAGGTGAACTGGCCATTGCTGGTTCGGATATCTACCATCTCCATTACATCAATGAAAGCTGAGAATTCCTTCGCATCTCTATCCAGTCTCCTGGTGGCCCCTTTTTTCTCCGCAAGTGTCGTAATTATGTTGAAGTCCCTTGTCAAGATCCAGTGGAGTTTGTGGGATTTGGCCTTTAGATTTTCTAGGTCTACGAGCATTCTCCTTTTTTCCTCCAACCTCTGGGGGACCGTACACATTGGTGCATAGAATCGCCTCGGTGTTACCTATAATTTGCATGTTAACCAAGAGTGTGTATTCTTGAGTATTCTTTGCTTTCGTGGGTTGTTTAGGCCTCTTATATTCCATGTGATAATTTTCATTTAAACATGTGGAGGGAGTTGGGAAAGCATTTTTTGATCTTACCTGCATTTATCAGCAGGGCTCCTAGTTCTTGTAGGGGTATGTTGTTTGATTTCCTACCTTTTTTCCGCCTCATTTGCTTGGGTGAATGTTTCGGGTTTCCCTCGCCTTCTTTGATTCCCAGGTGTCCTAGCTCGTCGTGCGTACGCTTGATCCTTTTGGATTTTGCTTTCTCCCTTAGAAGGATAAGGTACTGGATACGATCTAGTTTCTCCGTTGGCACATTGTCTACTCCCTGTTTTTTCCATTGCTCCAGGATCTTTCTTTCGTGCCTACCTCGCTTCGTGTCATCTTGGAATCTTCAAATATAGCTATTTTGTCCAAATTCACATCAGTTAATAATGAAATTTTTTCTAACTTAATTTTCATTTTAGCAAGACTCACAAATCGGCATAACTTTCATTGATCCTTGATCCGAATCGTGGGAAATTAAGGATGATTGTAAACAATTATTATTGAAAAAATAACATACAGTATATAAGTTGGAAACCCGATCCAATTATGAGATACATAAGCAAAAAGAGCATGAAACCCGATCCAATTTATGTGCTCAATATTTGTATATATACTTTTAAAATATTAATATTTGTATATATACTCTTAAAATATTAATAAATAGATGTGTTCAATATTTGTATATATATATTTTTGTGTTTTGTTTTTCCACAAACAAAATCTATTTATGTATTTAGAAATAGAATATAAACAAAAATAAAATAAAAAAAATATAGTTATTTTATCCAAATTCACATCAGTGACTAATACTCCAAGTCAACCAGCACTGCTCACAAATCGGGAAAGCATAGCTTCCATTGATCCGAATCATCGGGAAAACATAGCTTCCATTGATCCGAATCGTGGGAAATTAAGGATGATTGTAAACAATTGTTATTGAAAAAATAGTATACAGTATATAAGTTGGAAACCCGATCCAATTACAACATAAGCAAAAAGAGCGTGAAACCTGATCTAATTACAATATTAGCATAGATAAGTCCTCCTGATTTATAAGCAAAAAGACCATGAAAGCAGAACAGAGACTTGGCATACACAGACATAATTATCAACTTTGAAGCGTAGCGTCAGGGTTGATCAGATCGTTGTTAGTGAAGGAGCCATTTCTATGCTTTATGAAATAATTGAAACTGGTAGGGCGGTAGGGTTCTTGAGGGTTGTCGTAAACAAAACGAAACCAGATCTTGGCGGTGCCATGCTCTCTGGCGGTGTTGTAAAAGACGGGTTCGATGTAATGAGAGTAAGCGCCCATGTTGAAATGTGCGTTCTGGGGAAAAATGTTCCAGTTGACGGTACCGAGGCCGCCCTGGTTCTTCCCGATTATGTGCCCCGCCTGGTCCTTGGGATGCCCTACCATTGTCTGCACCCAGTTCCTCACAGGAGGATTGGTGTTGGTGCCGTTCCTCAGATGCACCGGTTCGATCGCCGCGTATAGATACTCCACAATTTCGGATTAGATATCATTTGGAAACCTCAGACACCTATAGATATTCAATATTCTCAATTTTTATTCAAATGAGAGAGCCTTGCCTCTTATTTATACTCTGCAAGTAGCTTCCTTAAAAACATCTTCTAGGTCACTTGGCCCCACTTTCCTTATTTTAGGGTTGGGTCCACTTCTAATTTCTCCATTAAAATTACTATTGAAATAATTTATTTTGTATTCACTTTGAATTATAATACACTCATC
>ML793881.1:243307-270481 GCA_009831015.1 Picea engelmannii | reverse complement strand
GTGTACTGTGCATGTGTGTGATTGTTTATTTATTACTGCTCATTATTGGATAATAATTCTACATTGATATAACATTTGAAGAAAAAGGATTATAATTACGTTATTACTGATTCACCCCCCCTCTCAGTAATCCAACAAATACCGAGGGAAATACCTCTTTACTTGGTCATATTGTATTTCCTTAGTTGTATGGTTATTGTGTAGTCTACTAAGAAAAAACTTTCCTATGAATCCTCCCTCGCTACTTGTTCAAAGTGGAAGAACAATCCTCCCTACCAACTAGGAGCTTAACTAGCTTCCAAGCCTCAGATAACCACTTTGGTTTCCTAGCCCTCCATGCGAGGGATCCAAGAACAACAATGCATAGATGTTCACTTTAGCATAATTTCATAATAAACAAATGACAAAAAAATAGATTTTTCTAACTAAAAAAAATGAGAAATAGAAACCCCAAGTACTTTTTCATTCCCAATATTTATAACCTTCCCATGCAAATCCCCCTAAGCCTCCTCAAACTACACCCATTACTAGGTTAGACCACCTTACCCTTAAGCTCCTAGATAATAAATTGTAAAGGATAAAAAGTATCTCAAATCACATGTTGAATCATTAATATATTTGACATTTATATCAAGGTTAATGAAAACTAACCATACACATTTATTACAACCATACCAAGGTCCTACTAGTTATGCGAATGAATACCTATCATGTCTTTAGATATTTTGAGTGCATATAATATAATTTCCGAGAAAAAAAATAAATTATGTAATAATGATCCTAATTATAAACAATTGATTCACTAACATAAGCATACTAGTGTATGCACCTCAAGGGTGTTTACGTAGCTACCGTATACAAACCTTTCACATGTACTAATAACAATAATAAATCAATGCTTCTATTGCACAATTCCTTTCTATCCACAATCATGCATGCATGGAAATAATAAAAGTAAGTACATTATATAATAACTTACATTGACGATAATAACAATGATTCAATAACATGCTACATAGATAATCACCCAACAATTATAAAAATTGAACTAGACAAGTGCATTTAGGAAATATGAAAATATAATCACGATGCCCTATAACAAAGGATGAAGCAACCCAATTCATATGATGATCCCTTCTAGACTTGGATTCTCTCTTGAACACCTAATCAACTCTACTTCCATATTCCATCTCTCATATCCTCCTCTTCTATGATATACTAGAGAAGTTACTATATCAAACCTAACTATGAATATAATCATAAGGTCAAAGCATTGACTATATCAACCTAACTTCCCCAATAGGGAACTAGCAATTGCCATCACACAACTAGGTGAGTGTGGCTAACACTATCCTCCCATGACTCTAGGTTTCAATGGATACATGGTGGGTAACACGTCCACTCCTTCTAATTGAACCATGGTCAACTCCCTTACATTGAGTCCCAACCATACTATATCACTCTTGTTATAAGAGCTTCAAATAACCCCTCTATATAAGCCTTGCTTCGCATAAAAACCACACCTATCCATGAATCATAGTAGTATTTGAAAACATAATCAAAATCATAAATAAAATTAGCATGCAATGATCTTCGTATTGTTTATGAAATCCAATTTATGTCAACACTGCATCCATTTAGCTCTTACATATCCCATCAACCTGTAGGTTAACCCACAAATGGATCACAAAACACTTTCATGCAATTATCCATCATTATGCACTAATGACCAATCAACAAGTGTATATATATTCACTTAAATCATGCATTGCATCTATATACATACATAGAAAAAATCCTAAGCTAATATCCATGTGGGGATAATTTAAATATTTTAATTACATAACTAAAATGGAATCACATAACTATGATCATCATAAACATGCAATAAAAAGAAATCTTGCGTTATCAACATGTAGGTGTATCAAATAGGTCCAAATGTATATACATCAAATGTTGTCATTAGTGTAGTTGAGTCTAATCAAATACTAAGAAAATAAAAATAAATTTTTGGTTTCCTAAGGCCAATATGTGGGGTGATATATACATCAACCCTTTAAGAAACTTCATCCCAAAGTCATATTCAAGTAAAAAGTGCAAAGTAATCTCAACACATAGTCTTTGTGTTCTCCTAATAACAAATCTCGTGATGCATTTTTCCGATGCTCATCCATTCTTGACCATGGTCATCCATAGTCAACCATAGCCAACCAAACTTAATATAATCACCCATGGTCAACCATAGTCACCCATCATCAAGAATAGTCAACCATGGTTAATAATAGTCAACCATACTCACCCACAGTCAACCATGGCCAACCTAAGTCAACCATGGTCAACCATGGTCAACCATACTCAACCATGGTCAAATATGGTCAACCACATTGAACCGTAGTTAACCATACTCAGGTAAACTTAAGGATGGTCAACCATAGTCAACCAAGGTCAACCATAGTCACTAATAGTCAACCAATATCAACCATAGACAACCATGGTCAACCATGGCCACCAATAGTCAACCATGTTCAACCATAGTTAACTTGGTCATCCATAGGCAACCAAACTCAGAGTAGTCACCCATGGTCAACTATACTAAGAAAAACTCAACCATGGTCAACCATGGTCAACCATACAAACCCATTATCATCCATACTCAATAATGGTCAACCCTAGTCAACCCCATTCAACCATAGTAAACCATAGTTAATCATACTCAACCATAGTCAAACATGGTCAACTATAGTCAACCATAGTCAACCATGGGAAACCATAGTCAACCAAGGTCAACCTTAATCACCCATGGTTAATCATAAGAAACCATATTCAACCATAGTCAACCATAGTCAACCATGGTCAACCATAGTCAACCATATTCTACCATCATCAAGCATACATAACCATGGTCAATTGTAGTCAACCATGGTCAACTAGTCCTCCCCTTCACATTAACCATCAACTAACACAACCACATTTGAGTAAAAGTAGTTGATATGCGCTGCCATTTTCCACCTTTTAATACTAATAGGGTTGATTATTTACATCAACCACTTTTACTAAAATGTGGTTGTGCTAGTAATAAACTGGGATGTGAAAAGAAAATGTTGAGAAGAGTATCTCATAAAGTCTTCTCCATGCATGGCATCCTGGCATGGAAGAGGACAATGAAACTAGCCGAGTTGATGGGTTAAATATTTTTTAAAGTACATTAAATGTGTTATATTGTAATGTTTACTTAATGAGCACTTTTTTTTTAAGTTAAAAGTGAAAATAATTTAAGGGATGGTTCTTTTAATCTTGTCCATCCATTTCATTGAGAGAGTGAGGATTGATTTCATCCCTTGATCTATTTGGAGATAGGGTTTTTGCTTGCTCATTGAGATAAAATAAATTGACTTAGTGGTTGGGCGCATTATTTCACTTGGGAGAGGGTGAGTTTCAGCAAGAGGAGGAGATTCACTTGAGGGTTTGTTGGAGAAGAGTTGCACATAATATGAAGGAGAGTTCTAGTAGGTGGATCGACTAGTTTTCTCATCCATTTGTAGAGGTCGTAATACAGATCTGAGAGAGTTTCATTTGTGATGCAGAGACAACACATTTGGGTCGTATGATTTGCCCATAGGCTTGTTTGTTGGGCCAGATTTTGTGTTGTTGGGTTTTATTTGGTTTGGAAAGGGTCGTACATGTGTTGGGTAGTATTTTCACTAGGGTTTCCTCAACCATTGTTGTAACTTGATCCGCTCTGTAAGAGATCTCTATATTTTCTACTACAATAATAAAAGCCACAAACTGAAGAACAAGTTTTCCCATATTGGGTTTTTCCTGGGGTTATTTAACCCAAAAATATTGGTGTTCTCATGTGATGTGATTCTTGTTATATTATTCATTGTAGATCATATTTATTTCTTCCTTGCTATTTATTTTTCTATGAAGAAAACCTAGCTAAAAGTGCAAAATAACAATTTCAGAAATTCAAATGTGCTGAATAAATTTCTTGGTAGTAAAGATTGTTGATTTTTTCAGTTCATCTTTCTGGCTTTTATTGGATTCACATGGTATCAAAGAAATATTGTTGGAGTAACAACATCAGAGCATGACTATTTGAGTAACAACATTAGCACAAGACTGTTGGAGTAACAAAATGTGAGTAGGATTGTTGGAGTAACAACATCGGTGTATTGTTGTTGGAGTAACAACATCAACACATTGGTCGATTTCATATCTGAGCATAGTATTGTTTGAGTAACAACATTAGCATATTGATTACAAAAGATCAATTTCATATCTAAGCACATGATTAGTTTGTGAGACACCATAGGATTTGGACAAAGACACTTTCAAAATTTCCATGAATTTGAGAGTTGAGGATAGACTTCAAGGTGCTCAGAACTTCCCCACCTGGAAAGAGAGGGTTACCAGAATCTTGGATGTCAATGATGCCCTTGAGCATATTGTACATAAAAAAAAGACTCCTATAGATGCAACTTTATTGGGATCCGGGAAGAAGGGTGAAGCGAAGGGAATGAGAATAATCCCTGATGGGTTAAAGGATCACATAATCCCACACCTCTCAGGGAAAACATCCACTAAGGACACGTGGGAGGCCTTGGGTATCCTATATCAGAGTAAAAATGAAAACAACATTATGGTGCTTCAGGAAAGGTTGTGAGGTACTAAGAAGGCTAAGGGAAAAGGTGTGATTCCTTAACTCACTCATCTTACACATATCGAGGATGAGCTCAGAGCAGTTGTCTCAAAGACAGAGGATTTTGAGTTCGTACGTATAACCATAAATGGATTTTCAAAGTAACAAGGCTCATTTGTGCATGGGATTGTATATCCCTAAATGACAATGCTTATGGGATGATTTTGTGTAGGAGGAAATTCGTCTTGGTCAGGTGAGTGGATCATCTAAAACGTATCAGGTTGTGGATGAGGAGGCTTTGGATATTTTTAGCAAAGACAAGGGAAATCCTAAAAATAAAGGCTCTAGAAAGAATAAGAACATTGACTTATCCAAAGTCAAGTGCTCTTAGTGTCACAAGTTTGGACATTTTTCCTCACAGTGTCAAGAAAAGAAAAAGAGTAAGCCACATATGGAAGTCTCTATATGAGTAGAGGAGTTTGCAAAGATATTTGAGGGGTATTTCTTCCTTATTGTGTGTATGTTGATCTCAACAATCACAAATGTTTGGTATGTGGATAGTGGTGCCTCTTGTCATATGACTAGGTGCAAGGAGTTCTTCAATAGCTTGCATGAGTGAGGTGTGAATCTTCATATTTAACTTAAAGAAGATGTGTGCTATAAGACGCAATGCAGAGGCACCATGTAATTTCACACGGAGTAAGCTAAACCACTCCATTTTGCTGACATTTTATATGTTCCTGGTCTTACCAATAACCTTATATATGTTTCGAACCTGGAGGAAAAATGGTTTGAGGTTATCTTTCATGGAGGAAAGGTGTATATTATACCAAAGGGGTCTACAACTAATATCGACAAGGTGATTGTGGTTCACAGTGAGAAAGTTTACATATTACATTTCAAGCCAGCGAAAGAATTGGTCAACAACAACCCTAATTTGGGAGAGGTGTGGCACAGAAAGATGGCACATTTTCACTTTGGTGCATTGGGTCATTTGAGACAAGTAGTTACAGGAATATCCCATGTTGCATAAGAGAAGCATGACCCTTGTAAGGGTTTTCCATTGGGAAAGTATGCTTGAAAGGCATTTCCTTCAAGTGAGCATAGGTCCAAGGGGATCTTAGATCTAATCCATTCAGATGTTTGTGGTCCTATGAGTGTGTAGTCAGTTAGTGGCTTCAACTACTACATGATCTTTATTCATGACTACTAATAGATTTGCATTGTTGACATTGTGCCATATTGAAAGAAAAATCCTATTGCAAAGAGGTTAATTAGAGTGCACGTTATCCCATCATCCTTTATCATAAAAAAGGAGGGAGTGACCTCAAATACCGAATATACATGTGTGCATTAAAAAATTCATGTATTAATATAAGGGTAAATTAATAAGTAGATAAACATAATATTTTTAGGGTGTAAATTCCGTTCCAAATTTAAATTTAATAGAGATTTTGTGTAAATTATGCTTGATAGGAATTTTGTTTTTAAGAGTTTTGGCTTATTTTAAAATGGCTTAAATTATTGGAAATTCAAAAAATAAGTAAAGCAAGATTAAAATTTTGCTCATTGAAATTTTTTTTTAACTCTATCCTATTAATATACTAAAATTTAAAAACCTTTGGGGTTTGCACTCGATAACAAAAAATTTAACCAAAAATTCACCTATAGGGCTTGCATTGGGTAACCAAAACTTCCTAGGAGACCACTATTAGGGACCTAACCCCTCACGTAGGTAGAACAATATATTCTGATGTAATAAAGGTCAATATTAATAAGGCCTTGCAATAAGGTAGAATAAGTCGAATGTAAGAAGACCTAATAGAAGCTTCCACTTATAGAAGGATCTTCCTTTAGATGGTTCTCTTGATAGACATATTTAGTATAAATATGAGTCAAGGGTATGAGAACCCTAGCTTGGATATTATTGTAATAGAGATCTGCTCGACTGGAGGTTTCCCCCTCAAAGAGGCAAGTGAACATTGCTCTCAGTAATCAAAGTTCTATTTCTGGTGTTATTCAAGATTCATATCGGTTTTATTGTGCTGTTGTTCTAGTTATATTGTTGTTCATCTATCATTTCTATCATTTTATTTATGTTCTACATACTTTTTATATCTTGAATATTACAAGTGGTATCAAAGCACTTTCCTCTGCAGAAAATTTAGGGTTAAATTGTTTTCATGGTAGAGACGTATTCCAACATCTTTAAGCCACGGAGATCTGTCGTTACACGCATAAACCCGTGGTTTATGGATTCATACATGTAGGAAATACAAGTGGTACTTAAGAGCACATCTGTTGGCCACCCTTGTAATCCTTGTTGGTACCCCTTCAAGTGATAGTGCATCAGAAAACACCTGTGTATGGATCGACCTAGATTTCTTGAAGCCCTCTTTAGATAAACTGATCAGCCACTTGACTGTTATAGTGCCACTAAGAACAACACTCGGGAATATACTCTCTAGTACCTGGGTAGTTGGGTAGTACGACTAAGGGCACGATCTATCCTCCTTATTTGGTGCCCTGAGATATTGGGTCGAGTACTACTGTTGGACACCACACATATATCAGAGAGCTATAGCACAGGGAAAAACCTTGTCTATAGAACCCTTGAATACCTAACCCTTGGTGACAGAAACAAAAAAAAATAAAAAAAACAAGATCTATTGTTGTGAAACTATGTTTGAGTTGCCAAATCACTACACATTTCTTCCTGGTTAAGCATTTGGGCATTTCATCACTACAATATTCTTTAGACTGGAGTATAACTCCACAGGTGAAAAAAAAAGTATGGAAAATGTTTCACCATTATTTGAGACCTATTCCATTGGATTTATCTCTTCACCCTTATCACATTCATACCTATCATTTTTCAGCAAATGTTTTTACCCCACCCACCCCTTTTTCGTTCCCTTGTCATCATTGCCCATACCCATATTCAAGACTTGGAAGCTCACTTCAATACTTTGGAATCTAATTTCACAGAGACCCAACAAGAAGTGAGACAACTCAGTGCCAATATTTCCACCATCAATTGAAACATGCATTCCTCCATCATTGCATCAATCACCAAACTCAAAGAAGACCTCAAACAAGACATGACTACCCAGATTGAATCTATCATTTCGATGATCTGCACGAAGCTGCATATCCCTATAGATCCCCCTTTATCTAATCCACCTTTGCATACCAAAGCTGAAACATCCACTCATTCCCATAATTTTCAGCCCCATCACTTTCAGCATGACCTACACCTTTCACGGGTGGATGTGACCAAATTTGATGGCTCAGATCCCACTAGTTGGGTCACTCAAATGGAACATTATTTATCTTTGTATGGAATTACAAATGACTTGGAAAAACTCTGGTATGGTGTTCTCCATCTAGATCAAGAACGTTGGAAATGGTGGCAATGAAGAAAAAATGCACGTCAAGGGTATATTGCTTGGACACACTTTGTGGTAGAGCTTTATGAATGCTTTGACACTGACACCAACCATTTAGGTCATTTGACAAAGTTGAAACAATATAGCACAGTGGAAGACTTTATAACTGCTTTTGAGCGACTAGCTTTTCATACAGAGGGCATGTTTGGTGTTTTTCTCTGAGAATGTTTTATTAGTGGCCTCAAGTACGAGATTCATACCCATGTCCTCATGGCTCGGCCTCAGAGTTGGGTGGAGGATACTAAAAGAGATAAGGAAGATCAATAGGTTGTCTCTTCTCAAAACTGAAAACCCTCCTTTATTCCTCGCACTAAACCAGTAAATCCCACTCTTCCTTCTACTCCACTAAAGATCTGAAAATTGGCGAGGGCTGAAATGGTTGAATGCCAACTTAAAGACCTTTGTTATAATTGTGATGAAAAATATTTTCTTGGCCACAAGTGTAAGGAAAAAAATATTTTTATGGCCATCTTGTAGGATATTTTGGAAGAGGATGTTGAAACTCCCCTTGTGTTTGAGTCACTTGAACCCACTGACATAACCCCTCCCTCATACCCTCTCGAAGTAGAACCGGTCATTTACCTAAATGCTCTCACTGGCTTCTCTTCTCTCCAAACCCTCAATCTAATTGGTTACATCAAACATAAGAAGTTCATCATTCTTGTTGATAGTGGAAGAACCCATAATTTTATTCATTGCCACATTGCCCACGAAACTCATTGCTATATCTATGCAGTCAATAATTTCCAAATCATGATTGCCAATAGCGACTCCATGAAATGTGGAGGGCATTGTGAAAATGTGCATCTCCAAATTGGTGACTACCACCTGAAATCTCATATGTTTTCTATTGACATGGGCAGTTGTGACATTGTGTTGGATCTAGGATGGCTAAGGACTTTGGGTTTCATTGTCATGGATTTTAAGGAATTAACCATGCAATTCAGTTAGGAGGGCCAAAAATATAAGTTCCAAGGCATCACCATCGGTTCACCTGAGATCATTAGTTCCCATTGCATGGAAAAGATGCTCAAAAAAGGTCATTCTGGTGTTATTGCCCAACTCCATGCCATACAAGCAACTGAGACACCCTTTGTTCTACAAGACCTCCAATCTATCCTCTCTAAACATAAAATGTTCTTTTACACTCCCCAGCGACTCCCTCCTTCCCATGGTGTTCATGATCATTCCATTCCCCTTGTACTAGAAATCCTTCCTCCCAATATTCGTCCCTATCGTCACCCCTTTTCCAAAAAAAATGAAATTGAGAAAATGGTTCAAGAACTTCTTAACGCAGGCATTATCTGCCCTAGTACGAGCTCCTACTCTTCTCATGTGGTCATGGTCCTAAATAAACAAGGTTCTTGGCACATGTTTTCTGACTTCTGCACCCTCAACAAACTCACCATTAAAGACGAATTTCCCATTCCTGTCATTTATGACCTCTTGGATGAATTGAGTGGCTCCCAGTTCTTTACTAAAATTGATCTTCGTTCTGGCTACCACCATATCCATATGAAAGAGGAAGACATTCCTAATACTTCCTTTAGAACTCATGAGGTCCACTATGAGTTTTTTGTCATGCCCTTTTTCTTGTGTAATTACCCCTCCACCTTCTAAAGCCTCATGAATCATGTCTTTCGTCCTTTTCTCCATCATTTTGTCTAAGTTTTCTTTGAGGATATCCTCATCTATAGAAAAACCTGGACAGACCATCTTTCTCATGTGGACCGATTTCTCCATCTACTCTCTTAGTGCCAACTTTTCTTGAAAAAATCTAAATGTGCTTTTTGTGCCAGTCCATGTGCACCAGTCTAGTCCTGGCCCTCCATGATTTCAGAAAGAACTTTGTCCTAGAATGTGATGCTTCAGGGAAACGTATTGGTGATGTCCTTATGCAAGAGGGTCGACCTTTGGACTTTACCAACAAACAACTTTCTAAACAAAATTTGGGCAAATCAATCTATGAAAAATAAATTTTGGCTATTCTGCATGCCATTGATTTGTGGCACCCTTATCTATTGGGGAAACGCTTCCAAATTAAGACAGATCATCAAAGCCTCAAGTATTTTTTGGAACAACGCATTTCCTCCCTAGAGAAGCAAAAATGGGTGACTAAGCTCTTTGGATATGGTTATGAGATCATTTACAGGAAAGGAAAAGACAATGTGGTTGCAGATGCACTTTCCCGAAATTATGAAGATGAAGCCTCCCTTTTTTCTCTCTCCTTCATTGTACCAGATTGGCTCCAAGCCATTCGCCAGGAATTGCTACATGATCCCAAAATTTCGCATCTAATACAACAATTGCAGTCCAATTCTCCAGTTTCCCCAGGGTACTTGTTGAGCCTCTAAATTGACATCCCCACTACCCTATTATATTCCTCATCTATACCTTTTTGGCTTACCTAAGCTTGGGTAAATGACAAAGAACACTACCATTAGCCATTGATAAGGTCATAAGGTAAAGTATAATTAATTCTTGCATTTTTGTGGTTTATTGAGCTAGGATATTAAATGTTTCATGTACTAATGCTTCAATTTGCCATGTATAATCTTTGACCTCTAGATAAGTCCAGCCTTCCTGTACCAGCTCAGCTATCCGGTACTTATGCGCCAGAATTGCCACTGTCTAAATTTGGTACCAAGCGCACCTTCTATTCATATTCGGTACCGAATCTCACCTGTCGCGATCTGGTACCAACGGTCTTAGACTGTCGTGATTCGGTACCAACCATTTGTGCACTGTTTGGATCTGGTACCATCTACTTGTCACGATTTGATACCAATACAGGAAGTTGAATGTACCAAGTTTAGCTACAGATCGTGCCCAAGACAATTGTTGGATGTTTATTGAATCATAAATGTTTTATCAAGGCTATGTTAGGATAGTTTGTTGTTGCTTCATCCTCATGCACTTCGTGTCATGAGGATGAAACTTAAAATATGTAACCGAATAATTAAATTTAACAATTGACTGATTTGCAAAAGATTTCACCTCGTGTTTCATGACTAAGACTGTTTAAATAATCATGGCAACGATGGTGGAGGTAGTGAAGAGTGAGCATAATACAACATGTGAAGCAGCGTTACATATTGCAAAACATATTCTGGGTGAAGATTAATAGAAGGACATCATTTATCTCCATGTCTTGATCGTCTATGATTGAATGTGAGTTGAGTTTTTAGTATAGTTTGATTCTATGTTTTGAAGTTTGAGTAAGAGTAATGTGTGGGTTGAAAGAAAGCTTACTGTAGACTCCAGTCGTTGACCTGTTGAAGCAGCAAGGGCCTACCACCCAACAAAGGTCAGCATCTTCATAGATTAGTATTAACATTTGATTTCAATAGTGTAAATGTTAGATTAACTGAAGATTTAATTCTTTCGGATGATAGCAGTATAGTTTAGACTAGGATTTCAATTATATGATTGCTTAGAGATCTTTACTCACTCTATTTTTGCATATGCTCTGTTTTTATGAATTTGATATTGTTTCACGAACATGAATGTTGGCAGCAGTAGTCAGACATATTTGAAGGAGAACTAGTGAAGTTCATAATAGCACATTGTGAACCACAACATACTCAGTATATTGACTGTTGAACTACCCATGCTATGTCTTGATGATTGATGTGTGATTTCCCCTTCAGAAGTGTGGTTGCATAGTTAGTTTTCTGGGTCAAATAGCAGAGTTGATCTATCAAAACAACTCCATCTCATACTTGCATGTGCCATAATGAAGTAGATAGCCTCTCTATGAAAGACAACCAAAGTGTGTTTCAGTTTGCTAGTTTGTTTTGTTTCCAACATACATAATCTAGAATAGTTCTATACTCATGACATTAGAATTACCTTTCTTATTGGTGTCTTGTAACACTGTTGATTACGAATCCTGGATTGATAATTAATGAATGCATTATACTAAACATATAATCAACACAACATTTTGGCGCCGTTGATAGGGAGTTGCAAACGGTAGGAAGTGATTTTTAGCTTAGATTGTTTGCATACATTTTGAATGCTTTTAAAGGCTACTTGAGGGAGGAGGATAAAATGTTTAAGACGTGAGTGGAGAGCCACACGACCACTAGAGTGGGGTTCTCCAAAGCTAGGTTGCCTTCTTACCTTCTATATAGAATTAGAATTTCATTTCAGTTAAGAATCAAATTTTCATTTTATGCATAGATATAGAGATAACAAGGGTAGATTTGTAAGCTCTAATGATTAAAAAACAACCCCCCCCCACTAATCCAACTGACACTGGTGCGGGAAAAATTCCACTAGGAGAAAATTCAAGGGGAGCCAATGAGGCTATAGAAGGAGAACCTAAAATGGAAGAATCAACATTGGGGTGGGTAGAACGTGAATCTGTTGAACATTTAGGAGACACAGAAAATCCAGTTTCTGAACCATCTATCAGTGGAATGGAAGAAGAAGAAGGAAATGCAGCCACAGAGACTGAGACTTTTGGGTTTCCAATCTTGGATATTTCCAGAAACATCAGCATGAAAAATATCCTGCTATCATCATTACCCACTTTCAGAGGTATGTCAACTGAAGATCCAGATTTATTTTTATTCGAGTTTGACATATTATGTAGAAGCTATAACTACTCAGACGATGCCCAAAAAATTAATCTCTTTCTTGCTACAATGAAAGATTCAACCTCAATATGGTTCATGAGCTTAGGAGAAAATACAATCCTCTCTTGGCATCAGATGAAAGACACATTTTTATGGAAATACCAATACTATTGTAAGGATAATGCTAAAAAAGATATTTTCAAAATGAAGAAAATAGAAGATGAAAGCCCTGAAGACTACTTAGAAAGGTTCTTATACAACTATCAGAAATCAAAACTATTCACCACAGACCTAGCTGTAGTAAGAACTATATTCTTGAAAGGTCTTAGAGATGATTGCATAGGAGGAGTCTCACAAGAACAACCATACCCTTCCAGAAGACCTTGGAGAGCCCAAAACCCCAATACAGTTTATGACCCTAATGCACAATATCAACAACAACAATGGGGTCCTTCCCCAATGACATATCCACAATGGACACCTCAACAACCTCAAACTCAACCTTGGCAACAAGGTTGGAGGGGACCTATGTATGGAAATCCCTCTTACCCTACATATCCACAGTACCCTGCAAACATTTCCCAATTACTACCTAGATTCAACCCACCATAGATGTAAGCTTTATTCCCACCTCCTATACAACAACAATTTACAACCCCCTTGAACCCTAACCAACAACAACAACCACCTATAAATGCCAATCAACAGCAAAACCAAGTTGCCCACAACCCTCCGAAACCAACAGCAATACATGACCAACCAATCCCTAACCCCAATAATCGAACCACCCACCCAGTGAAAAATATAGAAGTTCAAACCTTTCCCACATATGAAATTCAACTACGATCGGGGAAAGTTGTAAACCATTCAAATCCTGCAGTAATAATTTAGGAAGAAAATAATAATCATTATGAGGAAGAAAACATTCAAACCACCCCTGCAGAAGAAGAGAACTCCCCTCCTATTCCAATCACTTCTCAGTCTGTACGAGTACCTCAACAAGTTAATCTCCCACCCTACCCCAAAAGACTATTAGTGAAGAAACCTAACCCACCCTTGCACAGAGATATAAAGGATGAATTACGAAATGTATGTATGAAAATACCTCTGCTGCAAGACATTAAGCATATCCCCATATATGCCAAAATCATAAGGGATATTTGCATTAAGAAACCAGGAAGGAAGAAGAAGGAACCTCCCCTTGTTTAGGTGGTGGGACAATTATCTGAATTTATTTCTGAAATTCCATACAAATATAATGACCCTGGAAACCCAGTAGTCACTGTTGAAATTAATGGTATTTCTCTACCAAACACACTCATTGATTTGGGTGCAGTAGTTAATGTAATTCCTTTTGACACTATGAGAAAGCTCCAAATCAACCAAATAAGACCAACCCAAACCATGATAGAGTTGGAAGATAAGTCAGTCATTAGCCCTGCAGGAAGTCTAGATGATGTCACAGTCACTCTAGCCTCTTGGGAATATCCAATAGACTTTTTAGTCATCTATTCTAAATCATCCTCCAAACCAGGACACCCTGTGGTTCTTGGCCGCCCTTGGCTAGACACAATAGATGCCTTTATCAGCTGTTGGTCTGGTGAGATGACTATATCCAATGGAACACAAAGCCAAAAACTTGTTCTCTTCCTTCCTGCCCAACCGGCATAGGAAATACCTGTTTGGTTAGAAAACCCTTATGGAGAGGAAGATTGCATCAGACCCCTGTTAACACTTGAACAAGCAAGAGGAATGCAAGAACAATCAGATGAACAAGTCTTAAGTTTATTTTTGGCTGATACAAATTGCATTGAATACCCGAGGTCTTTTGCAGAATTGTCACATATTTTCAGTTCCAAATTTAGACAAACTTGGCAAGATGATATCACTCAATTATATAATTTATCACTAGCTTCCTCAGAGAAGGAAGAAACTACTGAACTTGTTGAGATTATCCTAGGAAAACCTTTGTATATCAACTCTAGTTTGGAACCAGAACAAAAGACGCAAGTAATTGAAATGCTCCAAAGACAATTTGATGCCTTTGCATGGGATTATGCAGACATGAAAGGCATTCACCCTGACACATGCACACATCATATCTACACTAATGACCAAATCAGACCAGTTAGATAGCCTCAGTTAAGGATGAATCCAACCCTTAAAGATATTGTAAAAGAGGAATTGCAAAAGCTCCTTCAAGTCAATCTCATATACCCCATTTCACATAGTCAATGGGTATCTCCACTTGTCATAGTTCCCAAGAAAAATGGTAAGTGGAGAATATGTGTATACTTCTGGGAGTTGAACAAATCCACCCATAGGGATTATTTTCCCTTACCATTTATTGATCAGGTGTTGGATACCTTTTCCGGAAAGAAGTATTTTTCATTCCTGGATGGGTTTAGTGATTATAACCAAATACAAATAGCACCCGAAGACCCGGAGAAGACAAATTTCACTTGCCCATGGGGTACCTATGCTTATAGGGTGCTCCCTTTTGGACTTTGCAATGCCCCAACCACTTTTCAAAGGGTTGTCCTAGCCATTTTCTTTGACTTGACCAATGATTGCATGGAAGTATACATGGATGACTTTACAGTCCATGGACAAGACTTCCAGGAATCTTTGACCAATCTAGAAAATGTCTTGATTAGGTGTAAGGAAACTAATCTTTCCTTAAGTAATGAAAAGTAAAAAATGATGCTCACTGAAGGTATTGTTTTGGGACATCACATCTCTGGTTCTGGAATGAGAGTTGATCTGGCAAAGATTTATATTATCACACAAATCAGAATACCTTCCTCACAAAAGGAAGTTCACAGCTTTTTAGGGCATGTTGGCTACTATAGAAGATTCATTCCAAATTTTACAAGCCTAGACACCCCTATATTCAAGTTATTATCTAAAGAAGCTGAATTTAAGTGGGATGATGAATGCCAAATATCTTTTGAAATTCTAAAACAAAAATTGTCAACTACCCCTGTATTAAAAGGACCAAATTGGTCCCTTCCTTTTCATATCTGTACCGATGCCTCAGACACATCCGTCAGGGCAGTTCTTGGACAAAGAGAAAATCAAATTCCCTATGCTATTTACTTTGTCAGTAAAAATCTGTCTCCAACTGAAGTTAATTATAGGGTCACAAAAAAAGAATTGCTAGCTATAGTCCATGCTATCAATAAATTTAGACACTATATTATAGAATATCAAGATTTTGTACACACTGATCATTCAACCATCAAATTATTAATGAACAAACTTGTAACAAATCCTAGAGTTACAATATGGCTCTTATTATTACAAGAGTTTAATATCAACATTATTGATAGACCTGGTAAGGATAATCTTGTGGCTAATTTCTTATCTAGAATGATTCATCTGGGAGATAACGCGCCAGTAGAAGATAACTTTCTTGATGAAAATTTGTTTTCTATTTCTACATTCACTCCTTGGTATGCAGATGTAGCTAACTATCTTGTGACAGGGAAGATGCCTCATAAATTGTCTCCTAGAGAAAAACAAAAAGTAATTCAGCTAAGTGAAAACTACATGTGGCATGATGATTGCCTCTACAAAACAGGACCAGATTTGGTAATCAGGAGATGTGTAAGGGAAGATAAAATTCATGATATTCTGCAAGCCTGCCATGATGGTCCTTGTGGAGGACACTTTACAGACAAGAGGACCGCTTACAAAGTTCTACAATCTGGTTACTACTAGCCTCATATTTTCAGAGATGCTAAAACTTATGTATCCAATTGTGATGAATGCCAACGAATGGGTAAGCCTACTGCACGAGACCAAATTCCACTTCAAGCCCAAGTAGTTATTGAGCCTTTCGAGAAATGGGCATTATATTTTGTAGGGCCCATTAACCCTACATCTAAAAATAAAATGTATATACTTGTATGCACTGACTATGTGACTAAGTGGGTTGAAGCAAAAGCTTTACCAGCTGCAAGTGAACAATTAGTGGTAGATTTCCTTTTTAACGACATATTTACTAGATTTGGTGTACCTCGAGAAATTGTGACTGATCAGGGAACTCAATTAACCTCTCATCTAGTCAAAGCTGTTACAGAACATTACCAAATCAAACACAGGAAATCTACACCCTACCATCCACAGGCAACTGGACAAGTAGAATCTACCAACAAATTTATTGAGTCCATTCTTACCAAAACAATACAACTACACCACAAAGATTGGGCTAATAGATTATTAGAATCTTTATGGGCTTATAGAATCACTTGGAGGAATACAACAAGACATACACCCTACGAGTTGGTGTATGGGAAGCAGGTGCTTCTTCCCATAGAATTCCAGATCAAAACCTTCAGGACTGCAGTACAAGTT
The DNA here is from genome assembly GCA_009831015.1 of Picea engelmannii. Lineage (NCBI taxonomy): Eukaryota > Viridiplantae > Streptophyta > Pinopsida > Pinales > Pinaceae > Picea > Picea engelmannii. Next base: position 253,448 of record ML793881.1, on the reverse strand, counting down.
GGCATGAACTTGGAGGAAGCCCAACAAAAAAGACTCTTGCAGCTTAATGAGTTGGACGAAATCAGGCAAGAAGCACTTCAAAGAACCACCCTCATTCAAGAGGAGAGAAAAAAATGGCATGACAAGTATCTCAAAAAGAAAATTTTTCAACAAGGAGATTGGGTCCTGTTGTATGACAGCAGATTCAAGAACTTCAAAGGTAAGTTAACTACTCGTTGGATGGGACCTTACAAAATTGACACTGTCTATGATAATGGTTCAATCAGGATAAAGACAATTGATGAACAACAGACACCACTACTTGTGAATGGTCACTGGTTGAGAATTTATAACAAACTCCTGTCAAAAGAGGAATTTCTTATTCGTATACTACAAAATTCAGATATGCAGGTGATCAATAAATAAGGAGACCCTCCTACTGATCCACATTGATTGATTGGTTTATTAGAATATTTTTGTACATAGGTGTGGATCAAGTTTTGTTAATAAGCTGAAGGTAACAAGAGATTCTTACCTCCTTTTGTTTTACTTTCGCAATTTTTTGTAAGTAAATTTCTATAATTTATTTGATCCTTCATGAACTTGCTAAACATCAGTTTGTAGGCATCAACAATACTTTGTTATGATCCGGTACTAGGAATACTTCTCCGATACCATAAATCCTGTTCTGGTCCGGTACCAGCCGTCCTGTGCTGGTTCGGTACCAGAACTCTGTCCTTATACGGTACTATCAGGACACATTACCTAATTGACAAGGCATGCTACACATATTTCAAAATATTATGTCAATTAATATAAAGTATGAAGCCATGCAACAACCACTTAAGCTGGAACCAAGAAGCCAAATGCAACATCAAATGGCATCCCTTGTGAAGCAATAATTTCTTTTGGTTCTGTTGCCAACTAAAGGGAAGTATCTTTAATTTCTTTTGGTTTTGTTGCTGGCTAAAAGGAAGTATTTTAATTTTGTTTGGTTCTGTTGCTTGAAAAAAAAAAAGGACACAATCCTTACCTATGATTGTTCAAAGAACCATAATCCGCTTCAAAGACTAGAAGTTGCCTTTATCCAGTATTTCAGCATGATTAAAGGGACAAAAAATATATTAGCCTACAAGTAACTATCTCACCCTATCTAGACTTCAATAGTGTTTATTGGATTATTTTTACTAAAGAGTAACATATGAGTATATGAACACTCTCTATCATGGGCACACTAGGAAAATTTTTATGGAAGAGGATGTATTAGTACCCTAAGGAAAATTTAGGTCATTCTCTTATGGACAAACTCAGACAAAATTATACATTTGGATCACTCTAAAGAAATAATGTGCATAAAAAGTTTATTTTTCCTTCAAATAAATCTTTAAAATACATTCAAAGAAGAGCATATACCATCCCATCTTGTAAAAAGGTTTTCAGACAATCCTCCCCTGTCACCATGCAAATAACTCTTTAATAAAAACCAAAATAGGTGACTATGGACAAGAAGCCTCTTATGGAAAAAGGGTTTAAGAGACTAACCCACTGGGATACTGAACAGGTCTACTGGCAACAGGTACCGGTTTGTGGTATGACTAGGCAAACCCATCATGGCACTGAACATGCCTGTTGGCAATGGGGCATTCTACCTGGGGAAGGGATCTCTCACTAATTATCACAACTACCCCACCGGAGTACTGAATAGGCTTGCTGGCAGTGGGTTCTAGTTGAGAAATGTCTCATCTATACTTGTCTGATTGAAAAATTCACTTTTGTAATATAAAAAAAGGAAAGGTCACTATTGGCATTTATGATATACAAACTCCAGATTAACAAGAAACATAATTACTACAAGCAAATGTCCATTTGATAATTACCCTAAGTCAACTTACCGGTCTGGCATCTAAAGCCTACATTACCTAAGAAGGAAACTTCTTAAGAGTGGAGCCCTAACTAGGGAGTCTAATCTACTTATACTGTGAAATTTATCTATAACATCTAATGATAGTAAATCTTTGAAGAAAGTTAGGTTGGATCTGTTCTTCTGGTAAACATATAAAAACCTCTTTGTTTTCACTATTGAATGCTACCTTTGTCAATAAGTCATCAAAAGAAAGGCAATTTCAATTTTTAGGCATGTGATCATATGCTAGGTGATAAATGTACTTCTGGAATTTGATTTGGTTTCTTTTCTCTTATCATCTTTTTTCCATTATGATACATAATGTTGAAACTTCTTGCATAAAGATATGAAACATCCTTGGCATGGGGGAAGGTCAAAGAGCTCCTTCAAAACTCTTTTTCAGACTCACATCTCACCTTCAGAAACCAGCATGATCACCCTACAACCCTGCAGAACCAAATACAAAAGAAGATAAGCACAGAATAAAGAAGTACAGGAAATTCCAGTACCAAGCTTTCAGAAAACTCCAGCCTAAGAAGTTGAATTCTGACAATCTACAAGCAGTCGCATATGCTATGGGTATTGATCATAGAAAGGTAAAAGCAAAGGTAACATGGTATTTATTTTCCTCTGCTCATAAAACTAAAATAGGTATGAAAATATATACTAGATCTTATGACCTTAGTATTAAAACCATGCACCTATCCCTCATACCCATATGCCTAAACTTAATCAATCCTCTCATAAGTGCTTGAAAATGGTTGAGGGAAAAATCACATCAAAGCATTAATATGAAGCATGTCTAGTAATGATAGGCCACAAATGTACTTCGTCCTTAAGAAAATCACGAACTTATCTTGTGTCATGAACCATGATCCAACATCAAATTCACCACTCAGAAGTCCAATCACCTATCCCAAAATGATGCTTTGACACCCAACATCTTGTCCTCATCATTACATTAACGGGTAGAAACGAAATGGCTTATCTGGGTGGCGAAGCGATCCAGATAAGCCTCATCTGGTCTTAAATTTTCCTTGCGGCATCCTTACTTAAACTTACCATTCGCATTATCGACGCCATCACCATATTTTCCTTGTCATTACCTTTTTCCAGTTCCGAGCCTACTCCTCTCTGCACTCTCTGGAACCAAACCCTTACCCTCATCAATTGATTAAATCCTTGTGCTACAACCCGATTCTTTTCTCACAATTTATAACGACGGTCGTAAGTAGACATGAACCGGTCTTCCAAATTTATAGAGAGACCGAGGAGTTCCAACTATGTCAAGAGAAGTATGCTAGATTGGGATGGATGCCATTTTTGGAGAAATTCACAGGCTGGCACGAGAAGATATCTCACGAATTTATTCATGGTTACGATGGAGAGATTGTGCATATAGGCAATATGCAGCTAACAATAAATTCAACAACCTTAAGGGAGGTCACATGATTACCTAATAGAGGATCCAAATACTTCAAAGGTGTAGGAATCAACAAGGAAATGTGCCAACGATTTTTGAAATAAGACCATCAGCACCCTGATTGGAAAAAGGGAATCCCTAGGAACTATATCAAGGAAGAGTATCATCAAATGATTGCTAGTCTTCAATGATTCCTCACTTGTGAGGGAAGGTATGTTGTGACCTTCATATATCATCTTAGGCTTCTATTACACTTTGAAGGAGGCCCTAAAATTGATTTCCCATATTTTCTATGGATGAGTTTGAACAAAATGGTAAGAGGTATCAAATCCCTATCCAAAACTGAGAAGACTATCATTTACCATCAAGGTCTTATTAAGATGTTAGTTTTACATGAAATTAGGAAGCAAAGGATTAGTTGGAAAATCCTTATCACTCAACACCTTCCCACAGAAAAAAAGCCTGTGGAGGAAGCCCAGCGTGCTCCAAAGAAAAATAAGGAACCTCAAAAGAAAAAGGGCAAGAAGGATAAGGAAACTCCATCATCATCCAGGATAGTGATCCAACACAAAAAAGCTAGTAAACAAGTAGGGCCCTCTTCCACAGTCAATAAGACTTTTAAAATTCAAGAATCAAAAGGTAAAACCAAATTAGTATAGGAGACTTCAACAGTAACACTTGAGGAGAAGGGCCATAAGACAAAAACTGTAAGGAAAGGGAAGAATAGCTCAGAAAACAAAAGTGAACAGTCTATAGAATAATCCGATGTAACCATTCCACAAATAGAAAAGAAGAAAAGGAAGCCTGTGAGCACCCCTGATCCAGTACCTCCTTGTAAAAGAACCACAAGGAGCATGGAAAAGATAGGAAAAGCAGTTTTCAGTCCTCATACACAGGAAGATCCAATCGATCTTACCTCCCCTTCTGAAGACTTATCAGTCCAGGATGGCATCCCTAGTTTGACTGAGGAACAAGCCACTATTACTTTATGTGGGATGAGGGAGGAAGTGGAGGAAAGAGAATGCATCCAGCCAGTAATAATGGAGTCAACAAGGACCTTAACAAAAGAACAGATGAAGAAAAAGATTGGGGAACTGCAAAAACAAAACCAAGAACTCAAACAAGAAGTGAAGGAATACCAACTATTGGACAGGTATACCAAAAAGGAAAATGAGCAATTGAAAGCAACCAGTTAGAAACTTCAAGATGACCATGAAGAGAATTCTAATAATATCACGAAGGTACTACGACTCCTACAATACATTAGGGTCATAAAAAGGGAGCTGAAAGAAGAGGCCTCAACCATCAACATCATTGATCCATAGAAGTAAAGAATGCGATCTCAAGTTTTGAAAAATTTTGGGTTTGTTTTCAGTTGCATGAGGACATGCAATGGTTTTGGCATGGGGGAATGTTGAGCCTCTAAATTGACATCCCCACTACCCTATTATACTCCTCATCTATACCTTTTTGTCTTACCTAAGCTTGGGTAAATGACAATGAACACTACCATTAGCCATTGATAAGGTCATAAGGTAAAGTATAATTAATTCATGCATTTTTGTGGTTTATTGAGATAGGAGATTAAATGTTTCATGTACTAATGCTTCAATTTGCCATGTATAATATTTGACCTCTAGATAATTCCAGCCTTCATGTACCAGCTCAACTATCTGATACTTATGCGCCAGAATTGCCACTATCCGAATCCGGTACCAAGTGCACCTTCTATTCATATTCGGTATCGAATATCACCTGTCGCGATCCGATACCAATGGCCGTAGACTATCATGATCCGGTATCAACCATTTGTGCATTGTTTGGATCCGGTACCATCTACTTGTCACGATTCAGTACCAATACAGGAAGCCAAATGTACCAAATTTAGCTCCAGATCGTGCCCGAGACAATTGTTGGATGTTTATTGAATCATAAATGTTTTAGCAAGGCTATGTTAGGATAGTTTGTTGTTGCTTCATCCTCATGCACTTCGTTTCATGAGGATGAAGCTTAAAATATGTACCCGAATAATTAAATTTAACAATTGACTGATTTGCAAACGATTTCACCTCCTTGTGTTTCACGACTAAGACTATTTAAATAGTCATGGAAAGGATGGTGGAGGTAGTGAAGAGTTATCATAATACATCATGTGAAGCAACGTTACATATTGCAGAACATATTATGGGTGAAGATTAATAGAAGGATGCCATTTATCTCCATGTCTTGATCGTCTATGATTGAATGTGAGTTGAGTTGTTAGTATAGTTTGATTCTATGTTTTGAAGTTTGAGTAAGAGTAATGTGTGGGTTGAAAGCAAGCTTACTGTAGACTCCAGTCGTTGACTTGTTGAAGCGGCAAGGGCCCACCACCCAACAAAGGTCAGCATCTTCGTATATTAGTATCAATATTGGATATCAATAGTGTAAATGTTAGATTAGCTGAAGCTTTAATTCTTTCAGATGATAGAAGTATAGTTTAGACTAGGATTTCAATCATATGATTGCTTAGAGATATTTACTTACTCTGTTTTTGCAAATGCTCTATTTTTATGAATTTTATTTTTTTTCACAGACATGAATGTTGGCAGCAGTAGTCAGACATATTTCAAGGAGAACTAGTGAAGTTCACAACAACACATTGTGAACCACAATATACTTAGTATATTGACTATTGAACCACCCATGCTATGTCTTGATGATTTATGTGTGATTTCCCTTTCAGAAGTGTGGTTGCATTGTGATATCCCAAAAAAAAAAATATTTTTGAAATTTAAATTTATTGGAAATTTATTCTGTTTTTAGTAAATTCGAATTTGGAAAATTTTTGCCATTTATGGCAATTCCGAATTTCGAATTTAATAATTGCAATTAATTAACATGACTATTGGGCAGAGACCTGATTTGACCCAACTAACTATTTGACTATGACACTTGTACGAAAACAAAATATTTTATATTGATTGTAGGAGGACAAATGGAACAACCATGTTAAATTTAGCTGACCATGACTCCATGAGTGGGGAACATGTTGGAACTACCTCTGGGCTGATTGTTACAAGTGGAAAATCAGTGATTTGGCCATTGGCAGCCCCTAAAAACCAGGGATTTAGAAAGCTATGAAAATTACCAAGGGAGGGGAAAATACCTGGGCAAAATTGATAAATAACATATGTGAGGAGGCAGGACACTGCCAAGTATGTAGAGAAAAGAGACTATGGATTTTCCTTGTTGTTATGAGCACTGCTGAGTAAGTGTGAGGCAAGAGGATAACTGCTGAAATTGTGGACATTATTGAGGAGGAGTCTTCCAAATTCACCCTTATGGATTCATGGTCAGGCTAGGGGGTGAATCAAGAAAGAAATTTTGGCTGCCTATTCTATGGTTGGGAGGAACATGGTTGTTCCCTTTTCCTTCCGCAAACTGGTTCAGATATGTTGATCTAATCCTTCTCTGTTTTAGATAATCATTTATACTGGTGATATGTATATGTTAATTCTGTATTGAAGTACTTCCATGGGAGAAATCTATCGTGTCATAATCCATTTCTATAATAGGAAAAACTGTAGGAACATAGTAGGAATTATTTTACTGTAATGAATGGACTGGTAGAAACAATGGAGGATCTTCATCTGGGATAGAGGTAGAATAGAAATAACAGATCATATTACAAGTCACTATGTACAGGGCATGACAACTACATAAATTATTGTATATGAAAGTATTAAACTAATTAAGCATATTTTAGCGTGATTTTTTCTAAGAGTTCTGCTTGCCATGAGGTCATACACCTTTAAGTATTCGAAATTTCATAATTAGACTATTGTTTAATGGCATAAACCGTAGAGAACAAAATGAGATCCTTTGAGTTAACTATGCTTTGATGTGTAATCTACTGGTGTGTAAGAATGAGACCCAAGTTAGGTAGATATACTTGCATGTTTATATTTATGTAGGTAAAGACGCAGGACCATAACACGTAACTGAGTTTTCCAATTATTAAACCAGAATCAAGATGAAACTATACCTATGACAGTGAATCGTTATATATATAGAGAGAGAAATCTATAGGTATGTACATACTTATAGGTGGAAATAAGTACAAATTTTAATGGAGAGTTAAAGTGAATTCCCTACAGTAAGAATGATAATATATGCCTTTATATGCGCACATAGCAGACACTTGAAATACCTACTGTTCTAGCAGTCATGAAGATCCAACCTTGCAATTAAAAGCATAATTAAATGTGTAGAATTGATTACTTTGACAATCTTAGACTCCCTTATTTTTTTATTTCTCTGTATAGGTTCCCTTAGATGATCTAAGAAATGTCGATGTATAAACAAGAACAACAATGACTGAGTATTCGTATATTTATGTAATAAGCTATACAAAGTAATAATGATGCAGACCCCCTATCCCCTTTAAGGGCTATGCGACCTGCTGGTCAGGATCTTCTGGTTCCAAACTGGAACCCTTCGAATGAACACACAGGTTCCCCACAAATGCTCAGTTGGCTTTTCCAAGCGCCAAGCATGAGCTCCCACAACACACGACCAAGAGTCATGATCTTACACTAAGACAAAAGGGGTGCTTATCATGGACCAGGACTTCACAAGTCAAGTGTCCTGTCCCTTTGTCCTTCGAATCCCCAGTTGCCGAAATGCCAAAATATCGTGGACCGGGACTTCACAAGTCAAGCGTCCCATCCCTTTTTCCTTCGAATCCATGATTGCCGAAATGTCAAAATATCGTGGACTGGGACTTCACAAGTCAAGTGTCCCATCCCTTTGTCCTTCAAATACCCGGTTTCCGAAAGGCCAAAATGTCCCAGTGCCTATTCTTTCATGTTTTCGCGTTTCATGAAATCAGGGTACAAGGGATGTCTTTGCTCCTTGGAATCCCTGGTTTCCGAAATGTTGAAATGTCTTGGCATTCGATCAATGGCTCACAATAATCCTTGGGATCTACAGTCCACGTCCGACCTTGTTTTTTCACGATTTCACGATTCAGGGTTTTGGGAGACAAGAACCTCTATCTTTCCAACTTGCGATACCCGAAATCGTGAAATGGACCAACGGTCCAGATCTACCTATGATCAACAGTTCAGGTCGAATCGTGATCTCACGATTCGGGATTTTGAGAGACAAAGATCTTTGTTCTTCCAATTTGCGATACCCGAAATCGCGATATGGACCAATGGTCCAGATCTACCTGTGATCAACGGTCACTATTCCTCCTAATCTTTGGATGTCAAGAAGCCCTCACCGCTAACCTCCTCGCAGCTCCACCGTATCCAACGACTTGTGGGGTTTTGACGTTTCTCCTCGAGGAATCTTTACTGTCTATTCATATATTCGAGATCTCCCCTCCTAGATCTACATAGTGTTAAAACCTGTGGTCCTACCTCAAATCGGACGGTCTATAGGATTCTCCACTGCGATCCAACGCTCGACGACGTTCTTCCTCCTGAGCTTTTACTCGCTTCAGGCTTAGATGATTTTCTAAGTCTTCGAAGACTCGGTCTTTGCTTCTTCCAAGGAATGAGTTCCTGGATAACGATAACACTTTTCGAAGTGTTATTTCTCCTGAGCTTTATCTCTCTGAACCTCAAAGGTTCCTTCGACCTAAGTTTAGATATTGTTGGTTGTGGAGCCTGATTATGTTCCTGATTTATATGTCTTTTACTTTCAGCCATGTTTATACCCCATGAAGTATTTACACCCCAGAAGTATGTACACTCTTCCACGCGGGGGAGTGCAGAGGGGGGGTACCCCCTCTACGGGGTTCGGGGGGCCTATCCCCTCGGTTGGGGGGTCTGGGGGCAAGTGGGCCCCCAACGGGTGTTCGGGGGTAAAGCCCCAGAAGAAAAAATTGCCTTATAAAAGTATATTGTAATTTCATTGTAAATCTGGACCGTTCATTATAAGGTCGCAGATCTAACTGTAGAGATTATGTTAGGGTTTTTTGCCCTAGAAGGAAACCCTCTTTTATGAGGGAAATGTATTGCGGCTATGGTTGATGGTGAATATTGTATTCTGAGAGAGGAGACTGTGAGAGAAAGAAGAGGAATTTACAACGGGTTTTGTTGTAGGTTGTATCCCTTCATTTGCTAGATAATAATAAAGGAAGGACCTGACAATTTCTCTGGTGGACGTAGCCCACACTGGGTGAACCATGTAAATCTGTGTCTCTCTTGTATTGTGTGTCTTCTGTGTTTTGTTTATGCATTTGTTTTATTTTATTGCTCCGTGGTCCTGTTTTTCTAACAACTGGTATCAGAGCATAAGGTAAATCGCAGGAAAAGAGGGTTCCTGGTTCGAGTGGGAGCAATGTTGGAAGATGGAAATTTTAGGGTCGAGAAATTTAATGGCCAAAACTACCAGTTATGGAAGATGCAGATGGAAAACTATTTATATAAGAAGGATCTATTCCTACCATTGAGTGGAGTAGCAAAGAAGCTGGCGGCCATGAAGGATGAAGAATGGGAGATTCTTGACAGAAAGGCTCTAGGAATGATACGGCTGAGCCTGGCAGCGTCGGTGGCTTTCAATATTTTGAAAGAAAAGACAACGAAGGGTTTGATGGACCCATTGGCAAAATTGTATGAAAAACCATCGGTGTCGAATAAGGTATTTCTAATGAAGAGATTATTTAATATGAAGATGTCAGAAGGTGGGTCTATTGCAGACCATTTAAATGAATTTAATACGGTTACTAATCAACTAAGTTCTGTGAAAGTGGACTTTGATGATGAGGTTAGGGCTCTTCTAATCTTGTGCTCATTGCCAGAAAGATGGAATGGCTTGGTCATGGCTGTAAGTAACTCTGTCTC
>ML793881.1:210297-237522 GCA_009831015.1 Picea engelmannii | reverse complement strand
TTTTACTATAGGTGGAATAACAGTAAGTTGGATTTCGAAACTGCAAAAGGTTGTTGCACTTTCAACAACAGAGGCAAAGTATGTTGCTGCTACAGAGGCTAGTAAAGAGATGATTTGGTTACAAAGGTTTATGGAGGAATTGGCAAAGAAGCCAGAGAACAACAGGTTGTACTGTGACAGTCGGAGTGCCATTCACCTTGCAAAGAACTCAGCCTTCCATTCAAATACTAAGCATATATAGTTGAGGTACCACTTCATACGATCTGCCTTGGAAGATGGACAATTGAAGATGGAAAAGATACACACTAGCCAGAATCTTGCAGACATGTTAACAAAGGGAGTAACTAGGGAGAAATTGAGTTCTTGCTCAGTTTCAGTTGGTCATCAAGAATGAAGATGAAGATGAGAAATTTGCCAGGTCCAAGAAGTTCAGAGTCCAGCATATACAACAGCGGTGGAGTTGTTGAGATCAGTCTCCAAGTGGGAGATTGTTGGTTGTGGAGCTTGATTATCTTCTTGATTTATAGGTCTTTTACTCTCAGCTGTGTTTATACCCCATAAAGTATTTACACCTCATAAGTATGTACAATCTTCCACGTGGGGGAATGCAGAGGGGGGGTACCCCCTCTGCGGGGTCCGGGGGGGCTATCCCCACGGCTAGGGGATCCGGGGGCAAGTAGGCCCCCAGCGGGGGTTCGGGGGTGAAGCCCCCGAAGCAAAAATTGCCTTATAAAAGTATATTGTAATTTCATTGTAAATCTGGACCGTTCATTATAAGGTCACAGATCTAACGGTAGAGATTATGTTAGGGTTTTTTTCCCTAGAAGGCAACCCTCTTTTATGAGGGAAATGTATTACAGCTATGGTTGATGGTGAATATTGTATTCTGAGAGAGGAGACTGTGAGAGAAAGAAGAGGATGTTACATCGGGTTTTGTTGTAGGTTGTATCCCTTCATTTGTTGGATAATAATAAAGGAAGGACCTAGCAATTTCTCTAGTGGACATAGCCCACACTGGGTGAACCACGCAAATCTGTGTCTCTCTTGTATTGTGTGTTTTCTATGTTTTGTTTCTGCATTTGTTTTATTTTATTGCTCCGCGGTCCTGTTTTTCTAACAGATATTGCCTATATACATATAAGTATGTTGGAGTAGTTTGAGAGTTAAGGGAAGTGATAGAATTATAGAAAGAATTTATCCACATAAGCTTTTCTATTTCGAAGTAAACTAGACTGGTGTAATAATGTCATTATGGACAGAAATGAATCTTACCTTCTCTTAAATTCTAAGCTTAAACGAAATTGAATTATGTCATAGAAAACTTTTCTTTTGGTGAATTTGAGGTACATTACGTATGGTATTAGAGCAAAAGCTACAACACTGGGCCTGAACAGGGCCATATTAGCTACTTAGTATACATTCAGACGTATGTAAAACTAATAAATCTTATGGTTTCAAACAGAAATCCCTTTCAATTTTTTGTAAATTATGGCAGCTCAAGAGGGAGATCCAAGACAGAACATTGATGGATGTTCACCCACGGAGGTGTTGGAAACAATGAGGAATCTTATTGTTGAACTACAAGTTTTCAAGGCCGACAATGAAAAATTGAAGAAAGCACAGCAGGAACAACAAGAGATAAATGAAGTCCTATTGCGTAGTATAGTAACCAAGAAAATCCCAAAAGATGATAACCATGACGAATAAGTCAGCAAAAGGGCCTCCAAGAATTCTGGACCAAAAACAGAAAAAGGAGACAGTTTGTCTGAAGGGACACCTTCAGCTGAGGACAAAACTATACCAGATAGAAAAAGAAAACAAGTAGACCACCTTGAAGGAGAATTTAAAAAGATTAAACTAGTTACCTTTGATGGAGAATACCGGACATGAGAAGAAGCTGAGGCATGGTTGTTGGACATCAAAAAATACTTCCAGATCTACAACTATTCCAGCAACATGAAGGTCAGAATGGCCATCTACAATCTGAAGGGGAAGGCCAACATTTGGTGGCAGGACCTAAAATTGGCCAAGGGCCTAAAGGAGAAATAGTTGGAATGGTCCGACTTTAAGAAGTATTTCAAGAAACAATACCTTTATGAAAGCTATTATGAAAGGAAGATGAAATAATTTTACGAGTTATGACTCAGACAGATGATGATGGAGGACCTTATGACTAAATTTCTGGAACTACTAAGGTTTGTACCATACATCCAAGAGGATGAGGTAAAATTCCAGTGATTCTTAAGTTGTTTACCACAAGCCTACCGGGAGAGAATTGAGTTTGACAACCCCAAATCCTTGAGTGAGGTATTCAGGAAAGCACGAATGTGCTATGACCAGTATAAACAATGGGTAGAGTTTCCCAAGACATGGAAGGATAAGAAGCAAGATCGAATGAACCAGCAGAAGAAGGGATACCAGCAAGCTCCTTATCAGAATGCAGCAAAAATTTTCCCAAGGAAGGATTTTCACTCCAATCATCCAAATACGCAAGGTAGCGGTAAACCTGGGAACGCAGAAGTTTGGGGACAGCTCCCACAAGACATGAAAGTGTTGAGAGTGTGGAGAGCCTCATTGTTACCCATGATTTTTGTCATCGTGATGATGTATGGATGATGGTGTACTCAGGCTCTTCATCAGAACTTTCTCTTGAGAAAAGTTACTTTCTTCTCTTTCCAGAAATATCATTTTTGAAGGAGGTTCACAGGCTGCTAGTATATTTGCCTGCGAGAATGCATGATTCTCATAGGCTTCCTTAAGCTAGGGTGCAAGAAGTTTGCGCTGTGTTGAAGTGCTAGGGTGAGAACTCTTTCTAAAGCAAGGAAAAAGGTGAATTCTCGATGCTTCTAGAAGGGAATCTTCTAGAAGGATGAGATGGCATTCGAATGGTTATCCTAGTACTGGATTCCCTGATATTTTGGGATCATTCTTATCCAAGTAACTAATTCATTCTCACCTATATATTGAGGGAATTCTCATGGAAAAGGTTAAGCAAAGTTAAGCAAGAGATTCATGGGAGAATTAGTGAAAGAATAGTGTGAAGGATTGATGCTATAGCAGCTTGGAGACTCTATCAAGTTCATCCAAAGGAGTTGATCTTCTTCATGCAAGTGAGAAAGTGTGTGTGTCAGAGCCAAGGGCCGTCGAAAGGAAGTTTGCGACATCAAGGCTCAGGTTGTAATCTTTACTTTCTATTAATATGATACAGTAATATGTCCCTTTCCCACAAAGCGATTTCCACTTTATTGCATAATTCCTTGATCATATACATAGATTGATTGTTGAATAGATTGTGCTTTCTTCACTTTGGTTGGTTTGTGTTGTCTTGGTATTGACTGCACGAGAGAATTGGAGTGAAGTGGGAGAAACAAAGACCATAGGAAGCAATAATAAGGTATGTTATTATTTCTTGCCTCCTAGTTAATTCAATAGTCAAAATCTAGGGAAAGAGTATTATTCTGTCTTGCTCTGTTCTAGATCCAGGTGGATCTAGGGAGATCGGTTTGTGTCCGCACTTACAGATTTATCCAATAAAAAAATTGGCAACTCCACTGGGGATACATCCCATTTTCTTTGTGGCTTTTGATAATTTTCTGTGGCCATTTTCTCTGGTTTCACTTTTCTCCTATTTTGTCAATCTCTGAGTCCTCAGGATATCCTTATAGACCCTCTGGGTCCAGAAGCCTTTTTAAATTTTACTTCATTTTTCAAATTTTTGACTATGTTTAGGAATTCTCGCACTGTACTCCTTTGCAGCCTGCGAGAATAGGTAGAGTTCGCACTCTGCCTTTAGGTATCAGTACGAGGTTCTCGCACCCTGCTCAAGGGTCACCTGCGAGAATCACTAATTCTCGCACTGTGTTATATAGCCTGCCTGTGAACTCTTTTGTTCAAATTTTTGGATTTGAATTTTGGCATTTTTAACTGCCCAGATCAGTTTGATTGCCTCATAAGAGATTTTTGGATCATTTGACTGATTTCTTGCTTGTCTTTGTTTGCATGTATGAACTATTTTGGATTTCAAGGTTATTCTTGTCATTTTTTGGTCTTGACTTTCGTTTTTTATCTATTCTTGGAAAATCCATTCTCTCTGACGTCAGACTCTGAATGCGTTTGATTAGTTAAGAACCAGTGATTGGTTGAAAGTTGAGTCTTTTTGGTTTTTTCTCATTTGCTTATTGGATTGAAAGATCATTTTCTTTTGCATTTGAGAAGATTACTTTGGTTTGCTCTTTATTTTTGCTTTCATTGAAAGAGTTGATTGAGTTTGTCATTGCTTGTTCATTTTGCTTTTAATTTTCAGTACTCTCACTGTCATAGTGTGGGTCCTTTTTGAAAAGTAAACAAAAGTTTTTCTTTCAAAAAATTCTTTTCGTTTTAGAAAATATTGAAAATCAAATTATTGAGTTTGTTGAAGTACTTGAAAAAGACATAATAGAGGATTGTTGTTTTATAAGTGATTGTTTGTATTGGCATTTCAAAGGAAATTTTGCATTATAGTTCAAGGATGATCTAGAAAACTTTCTCTTTCTCCCATACATAGGATTCATCGAATGAAAAGTGATATATTTCATTCTCATCCTTGTATTGTTGGGTCAAAGTCATACAACATAAGTTTCACTTCCGTTACCTTTGAGTAAACAACCACTCTTAAAAACACTGCGTAATCATAAAATTTATCTAGTAACTCTTTTTCTAGGGATCTTTTACACCAACATTTAGCTAAGCTAGTGCTTTGGAGTAGGAAGAGAGATACACTCTCCAAAAGCTCAAAACACACAATAGCATCTTGAGTTAGGGAGTGTTAAATTCCATTTGCAACATATTGTCCTGGGAAGCCCTTCTCACACAAGGGTCAAGCACAAGGTCGCATTGATACTAGCAGAGTTACTCACCCTACTTTTTTGGTGTCAGTGTAGAGATTGAACGTATTACGGGGATCACTCGGAGGTATACCCACAATGATGAGTGAAAGCCTTTTGAGTTGATTGCGGGCTAGATACCCTGCCCTTGCGTGTGGATCAGACTGTCGACTGTTCCCCCAGGCTTTATTGTTATTGGTGGTGACCTTAGTGGCCTATCTTTCAAGGTTCTTACCTAAGGTGACTGTGGAGGGGAAATTCTTCACGGTACCTGGAATTGACGTTGACCAAACTCACTCGGGCTCCTTAGAGGGTATACCCCCAATTATGTGTGGGAGCTTGCACCAGGGTGTGAGTCCATTAAGCAGGTCGTCAGAGTAACTTTTCCACCATAGCCCCGCCCCTTCTTGTATGGTTGTTGCAACGTTGTATTTCATCACCAACTAGTGGATTTGAAATTAGAAGGTCTTGTTTGCCTGGTGATTGATTCCTAGATTTTGTTTACTAGTGCGTGTTGTTTGTTTCTCGAAGTTGACCATAGGATTTTCTTTGCGAAGTTTGTCACTCGTTTACAGTAGCTCCTCCACATCGTTCACGTAGAATACAGGGTTTATCTCTAGAGCATCTGGAAGGTTCACAACCCTTTCCCACAAGCACACCTGGAGGCTCTCTGATGCTGAGTGAAGCCCCAGTCGTCACCACACCACAAGTGGAATGAACTGATTCTCTCGAACATTTTCGAATTACAAATACTCGAGAGGATTTTCAACTTCCCAGTGATTCTTAGCACCCTTTTAGACAACTGAATTCTTTCGGAGAATTAGTTGTTACCTCTTCTGGATCACCCGTTGGGCCTTTTCCCGGTGTCGAAGGCCAAGATCCTTTTTGGTCTACAGGTGATTTCTGAAGGACACTTTTTAGTCCTGGTTCACCTGTGGTCTCTGAAATCAACCCTCCGGTGTTTTTTGAGACAAAGACTGTACCGTTGAATACCATGTATCACTTTACTCTCCCTGTCGAGATGGCCCATCTCGCGAATACTACGAGTGTCCCAACCGAATTCACTACAGCTGGTCTTGCTCCTATCAACACACAACGAATGCCCGATGTCACTCCGACATTGCCACTTGGATACCATGCGTTGAATGCTTTGTTGAATGCTTCTGTTCCAACACCTCCACAAACCCCATCTGGCACTCCTGGTGGTCCTTCTTTTCCTGGGCATCCTATTCCCAGTTTTATTTCGACACTCCCTCAATTTCCTTCTGGCAATCCTAATCCTAGTGGCACTATCCCATCCATTACACCCAACTTGCAGATTCTCGTTGGTGGACATGGTGGTACGATTCAATTTACTCTTACCAGACACAATCCAGTTGCTACACAACCTTCGATTGGAACACAACTTCTGGTTGGAACTCCGCCTACGATAGGGGGACCTACCCCGCCTTTTGGACAAAATATACCTCCTGCTTTGGCCCAGTATTGGAATCAGATTATACAAAATCTTCCTCAAACGACTCGGGGGCAACAGTTGCCTGTCCCTACTATAGGCCAACCATACCCATGTATACCTAATCCTATTTCGGGTACGAATGCTCAAACTCATGTCCCCACTGAAGGTTACAATTCCTCGAGCTATTATCCTCTCCAACCACCATCTAATCAGCATGGGTTTTCCCATTATGGGCAGACTTTTTACGGTCCTTCTGGTTTTCCCACAGGGCTTCCACCCCAAAGTCACCAGTACCCACAGGTGAATCGACAGTTACCTTTTTTCACTACTTTGGATTTGCCAGATTTGTCTAGGATTTTAAATGATCCTATTCGTCACTCTCCCCAATGGCCTACTATGCCGGCCAAGCTTCCTTCAGACGTTCCTAAATTTGACGGTAAACTGGGAGAGGACCCCAACAATCACGTTATGACTTTTCACCTATGGTGTTCATCCAATTTGTTAATGGATGACTATGTTTGATTACGTCTTTTTCAACGAACCCTTACCGGTTCTATTGCGAAATGGTATATTGAATTGCCACAAGGTTTTTTCTCTGATTTTAACACTTTAGCTATGGCTTTCCTTACGCATTATCAATTACCAATCCGTTATGATATAGGGACTGAGATTTTGAATTCCTTCAAACAAAGTAAAGGCACTCATATATCTGATCATATCCATGAGTGGCGAAGGAGACGACGTCTCATTAATCTTGAGCTCCCCAATCAGTTGTTGGCGGAATGGTTTACAAAATCCTTTGTGAATGAAATTGGTAAGGATATTACCATGGGTGGTGTCGTCACAGAAGAGCAATCTATAAGTCGTGCTCAATATCTTGATCTTGTTTATTCACAAATGGGAACTCTTTACGATTTACTACCCGATTTACCTCATCCTAATACTTCCAGCACTTGAACTGTTCCAACTGCTTCGCATGCGGCTAATGGTGTGAATGGTACTGCCCAAGCCCAATCACATTCTGTTTCAAGCACAAACCCTAAATCGGCTTCTTCTAATCTTCAAAATGCTCCGTCTCCTGCCACTCCCACCAACAAAAATTCTGAGGTAAATGTTGTCCAATCTACCCCAGCCGGTAAAAACAAATCTAAAAAGGGGAGAGGCAAGAATAAGGAGGGAAAAAATAACAATCAAGCCGAGCAAACTAAAACTACTCTTGTTGATGACCGAGATAAGCGCAAACCCCGATATCCTTGCCTTATTTCTAGTGATAATCACTACACAAAGGATTGTCCAAGACATGCCAAGGTCACTAAGTTCCTTCAGGGAACCCCGAAAACCCCTACACCGGTTGTCTTGTCCCAACCCTTCCCGTCTCAAAAACAAGCTCAATTGGTTATCCATGACCAACAATCCTCTTCTACTACATCATATGTTTTGATGTGTACTGGTGATTCTAAGCAGAACAACGTTGCCCTTACGACTCAAGCCAAAGATTATTCTCCATCTAAGGAAAAGGTTGACGATTTACCTCCTGCTTTGGTACAACCCTCTCCAACAACTCCACCTACTAACGGTCCTCTTCATCTCGAACGACCGAGCCTTGACACAGTTTTGAGACCCCCCCTAAGGGTGTCATACGAAAATCGGCTTTCAATTCTCATGCTCGTGCGTCCCAGAACTATAGCATTGTTGAAGATCTGGCCCAGGCACCTTCAACGATGTCAGCCCTTGAAGTCCTTCAATCTTGTCCTACACAGAGGAAGGCACTGTTGAAAGCTATAGGTGGAATTGACCCTACAGATACAAATTTGATGGTCTTTGACTTGGATGATCAAATTCCCAGGTTACCCCCTCAAATTAGCATTTCAAATCCAAGTTGTTGTCTCTGACAAGAACATTTGTCGAACTGTTATCAACGAGGGTTCCTCGACTTGTGTTATGTCTCTTGCTTGTTGGAAATCCATTGACTCTCCTCCTTTGAATGAATCCCAAAACACTCTTAAAGCCTTTAATGGATCTGGTTTTAAGCCTTACGGTGTTCTCCCTTCATTGCCTATCATGTTAGATGGTAAAACGGTCCAAGTTGAAGTGGAAGTCTTCGACGCTCCCCTTGATTATAATCTTCTACTTGGACGCAGCTGGATTGATTCCATGCATGCAGTCATGTCAACACTTTTCCATGTAGTTCGTTTCCCTCATCAAGGAAAGTTTATCACTGTTGGCCAACTTGCCTTCTTCAATTCTGATACCCGTACTGGCAACATGCCATTTATTGCTAAAACCCCACCGGGTTACGAGAATGTCGGTGTAGGCCTTTTAAAGGACTCCTCATTAATGGGTACTTTCCCCATTCCACCACCTTATGTTTCACGCCCATCAATTGCTTCTATCAACATGATTTCCAATGCGCCTCACGAACTTCCTGTGTCTTCTGACCCTTGGATAGTCCCTGACCCGGGCGATCATCTTCATTTCGGCAACGTGATGCCGTTAAGTCCGGTTGAATCTGCTTATCAAACAATTCAATCGAAAACACCTTTTACTCCCTCTCTTGTTGAGTTGTCTCTTGATATTTTTCGTGTCATTTTTCCCATTGACGAGATGATCATGTCCGTCATGGAAGACACCCCTTGGGATGATGGGCATCATCGTTCCATTCTCTTTCTGGAACAACACATTCTTGAGAACTACCAACGGATTTCGACTCCGTCAACCGTTTTTGTCATCTCGACTGTTCCCGGATCTGCACATGATGTGTTTGCCGAAGGGAACCTTAGTAATATATCTCCCATGATTCCCATTGACATATCCGTCAAACCTGGAATCATCGAAAATGTCCATATTGGAGCTTCATGTTCCCAAGATGAAATCGTCACCTATACATCCCTGTTTAAAGAGTTTCGTGACATATTCGCCTGGAGCTACGAGGAAATGATCGGTATCGACCCTGCAATTGTTGTACATGAAATAAAGACATACCCTAGCGCTAAACCTGTCCGACAACGTCTTCGTCATGTTCACCCTCGTAAAGAAGCTGCTATCAAGCTCGAAGTTGAAAAACTTTTGAAAGCCAGCTTTATTTATCTGGTGGCTCTTACAGAATGGGTTTCCAATCCTGTCCCGATTGACAAGAAAGGCGACAGTATTAGTGTATGTGTTGATTATAGGGATATTAACAAAGCTTGTCCCAAGGACAACTTTCCTACCCCCTTCGTTGATCAGATTGTCGATGACTATGCCGGAAGTGAAATTTTCTCCCTCATGGATGGTTTCTCCGACTATAATCAAATTAATATTGCTCTTGAGGACCAACACAAGACTGCATTTATTTGTCCTTGGGGTACTTTTGCCTATAGGAAACTCCCTTTCGGACTTAAGAACACAGGTGCAACGTTTCAACATGCTATGTCTTATGCTTTTCATGATATCAAGCATATCGTTCAACCTTATTTGGACGATTTACCCGCTCATTCTATGCGCAGAGTCGATCACCCTACTCATCTCCGAGCCATTTTCGTTCGCCGTTGGTTCTATCGTATACGTTTAAATCCTCATAAATGCGTTTTTTGCATAGAATCCAACCGTCTTCTAGGTTTTATCGTTTCATGTCAAGGGATCCGGGTGGATCTTGTTAAGGTTGAGGCGATTCTTAATCTCCCTCCTCCTTCTAGACTGCGCCAGTTACAAAGTTTGCAGGGGAAAGAAAACTTTCTTCATCATTTTATCCCTAATTACGCCGAGATCACTCGTGGTTTTACGCGGCTACTAAAGAAATATTCAGAGTTCATCTGGGATACCATTACCAACAATGCTTTTGAAGCTTTGAACTTGTCCCTCATGCGAGCTCCACTTCTCTTTCCTCCCGATTATAGTCGTGATTATTTCCTTTATCTTGCTACCTCGGAGTACACTATTGGCATGGCTCTCATTCAAGAGGATGATGCGCACGACGAACATGTTGTTTATTACTTGAGTAGAAGTCTCACACCCACCGAAATCAAGTATCAACATGTTGAAAAACTGGCCTTGGCTGCCGTTCAACCTGTTCAACGCTTCCGACATTATATCCTCTCACGTAAGACTATGGTGATTTCTCATTGCAACCCTATGCAACATATTTTGACACATCAATTGCTAGGGGGAAAATACTCCAAATGGATTGTCATACTCCAGGAGTTTGACTTGGAATTCAATCGCACCAAGTCTAAGAAGTCCTTAGTTTTTGCTGAGTTGATATGCGATTTTCCTCACTCTGCCATGGAAAATGTAGCAGTTGATTCATTACCCAATGAATCTCTTTTCCTTATTAGCACTGACGATATTTGGTATGGGGATATCATTATATATCTCCAAACTCAGACTTTCCGTCCTGCTTTGTCTAGTACTGAATGACATCGCATACGCTATCAAGGTCATCAATACATTATCCTCGGTGATACTCTTTACCGTCGGGGTATTGACTCTGCTTTTCGACGTTGTCTAACCTTCGACTAAGCCAAGAAAGATTTGAATGACTTCCATTCTAGAGCATGTGGTGGTCATATGTCTGGGTATGCTACTACCTAGAAGATCCTACGCGCAGGCTATTTTTGGCCTTCTTTGTTTAACAACTGCATTACTGTCGTTCAGAAATGTCATGCCTGCCAGACCTACAATCAGAAAATTTGGTCACATCTCGCTCCTCTTCATCCTGTGGTCTTAGTTGGTCCTTTTACGAAATGGGGCATTGATTTCATGACATGTCACCCTCATTTGGCCGGGGGGCATGGTTACATCATTGTAACAGTTGATTATTTTACGAAATGGGCCGAGGCGATGCTGACATTCGACAATACTGGAAAGACTACAACCTTGCTTCTTTTTACTCATGTCATAGATCTTTTTGGTGTTCCCCAAGCTATATTCACTGATCAGGGTAGCCATTTTAGGAATTTTATGATGTCTAAAATTATGGAGAAGTTGGGTCTTCGTCATGATAACTCAATTCCCTATTATCCACAAGCTAATGGCCAGGTCGAAGCTATTAACAAAATTCTTATAACTATGCTTCGACGGATGATAGGAATTCATAAAACAAGTTGGCATACAATGTTGTTTTCGGCGTTGTGGGCATACCGGACATCTGTCAAGTATGCTACTAGGTTTACACCTTTTCGATTAGTCTATGGTGTGGAAGCCATTCTTCTTATAGAATGTGAGATACCTTCTTTGAAGCTAGCTATCGAAATCCTACCCAACACTTCTGCTGAAGAAGAACATCTATTGTATCTTATGTGATTAGATGAAACTCGACGTGATGCCACTTTAGTAATAGAAGCCTAGAAAAAACGTGTCAAGGCCCAATATGACAAGCATGTCAAGCTTCGCGTTTTCTCTGAAGGTGATCTTGTTCTTCTCTATGAACAAGATCGAGATATGTTAGGAGATGGGAAATTCAAACCTATGTGGCGCGGTCCTTATATTGTTTGTCGCATGTTCGAGAAAGGATCATATGAGTTGGTCGATTATGATGGAATCCCTTTGAGTGAACCCAGAAATGGGTTGTACTTGAAGAAGTACTATGCATAAGTCATCTGTGCACAAGTAATTGTATTTTAATGTATCATACTTTGTGTGTGTTACTATAGTTTTCTTTTGACGTTATCTGGTCTCTACCCTTATGTGACGTTGTGTTTGATTTCTAGATGTCGGATTCTTCACTACCCTATATTGGCTTCGCTGATGGTGCTAGCCATAGTAGTCGGAACCTCGCTTCCGCTGCGTAGGCAATTTATACCCCAACAAATGAACTTGTATCTTTACGAGGTGTATGTCTTGGCCGTGCAACCAACAACATTGTAGAGTATAGCGTCGTTATTGAATTATTGGTTGATGCTATCTTGCTTGGAATTCACCATTTGGTTGTGCGACTTGACTCGCAGCTTGTAGTACTGCAGTTAAGTAATGTCTACTCTATTAGAAGTCCTACTTTATTACGGGTGTATTTGAGAATTCACCTTTTGGAACGTTATTTTGATCACATTGAATATCAACATATTCCTAGATGCCTAAATACATTAACAGATGCATTGGCTAATTATGTATTGGACAGACATTTGAATCATTTATAAATCAAACAAATCGAAATTCACACAATATAAAGTAAACCGGTAGAAGCCGTTTGTATATATAATGATCAAAAGAGTTTTTACAAAAAGTTTTTCCGAAGACCAAAATATAAAAATTTGAAGCTCATAGCTTCTACAAAGTGACATCACGGATGACGTTCACGATAACACACAACTGCTCTAGCAACTCTATGGAGAAGTCGACTCATAGATGTTGACACTCCTACAGTGTGACGCTGATCGCATCCTGGAATTTCTTCCAGAGTCATATCTGGAATGTCTGCTGTCAGACCCTCTAAATTCTATTCCACCACCTGATAATCCTCAGCATACTGTGGTGCTGCTGCTACCTCTCCTCGCCTCTAGATAGGAGAAGTGTCAGGAGGTCTATATGGTCCAACATCTGTGTTATCAACAAACAATTTTGTGTTAGTCTTTGTATAAACATATAAAACAAAAACATTTGAATATGATAAAAATTCAAAAATATTTTAAAAAGAAAAATATGTGTACTTCTTACCAAGGTCCCCCCACTGAGCGTCCTCGGACAATGCCAAATCAGGATCTCCTCGGAAATCCTGCCCATCATAAGTGTAGTCATCAACCATCAACATCTATGGTTGAGGCTAGTCAAATAACGTATCATCATATTTGATGATAGGTCTTGCTACATGTTGGGCCATGAGCCGACACCATCTCAGCATCCGTGGATCTCTGGGAGCTGGTAAATTCCACTCCACCTGTAGCCTCAGTAATGGGACCCGCTCTAGGAAGAAGGATACCAACAAAGATCCATACCCAAATTGCTTCAGGTTGCCATGCCTGCACTTGGTCAATTGCCTTTTTATACTGCGTAGC
This sequence comes from Picea engelmannii, assembly GCA_009831015.1. Lineage (NCBI taxonomy): Eukaryota > Viridiplantae > Streptophyta > Pinopsida > Pinales > Pinaceae > Picea > Picea engelmannii. The sequence continues at coordinate 224,236 of ML793881.1, read as the reverse complement.
ACTGCATCTGCCCAGTTAAATACTCGAGGCTCAGTACACTCAATAGCATACTGGAAGTAACTCTGTAATGCCATATGTGGAGCAGAACTCCCAGCCATCCGAGCTATAGTGAAAAGGATAGTACGGAGGGTCAATTCTGTTACCCCCCAGATAGCCACTTTTCCTTTCTTTCTCTCGGCCTCGGGTACGCAGTGTATATGATAGTACTCATTCATCGGTAGCCCACCACCTCTACTACCGGTCAGGCTCACATAGTATCCTCATCAGGAAAATTCGGTCAAAAATTAAATGTCCTCAATATCTAAGGACAGTGTGTGGACCCCCACACGAAACACCTGCTGATTTGGGTCCCACATGCGAACCAGGTATTCTAAAAGTCTGACTTGGGCCCTCATGCCCGGGATGCGAAAGTATTTCAAGAGCCCACAGTCTCTCAAAGCAGTTATGGTAGGAGGATGATTCTTGGCCATTGCATTATCCTCTTCATGTTCCCTTTCACGCCACTCAAGCACCATGTTGCTGGTCAATTATCTGCATAAGGAACATAAAAAGAGGATTAATAACTTTTTTCATGCATTGGATCTTTTTCATTGGATAAAATTTTAAAACATTTTTGGGCTTTGCGTTTCTCGCAAGTGCCCTATGGGCACAGTGCGAGAACCTCGCAGGTGACTTAAGGCTCACCTGCGAGAATGCATCATTCTCGCAGGCCCCATATGGCCTGCCTGGGAGAATGCCAACGCGCATGTAGGGCTTGAAAAAACAAGCTAAAACTAAACATTTAACCAATGAAATCACTAAACTCAACCATGAAAATGTCAAGGACGAATATCTTACCTTAATGTCGCAGACGGCTCATCGAATGGTCTCTCGTAGCTCCTGAAAATTGACGCCAAACTCGGAGGGTAAATGAGGGGTTTTTGGAGCTCAATAGTGAAATGTAAAATGATGTGGTAAAAAAGAGTATTTATTCATTTTATTTACTTTTACTATGTCATTTTGGATTTTTTATGATTATTTATCGATTAAACCTAATCCCTATTGTCATGTTGAGTATAATGACTTGTAGGTGTGATGACTTGGATGATTAAATACAGAGGTATGGACATAATTTTCTTCGTTATTGTGTGTTTTTGATTGTTTTTATGGTTTTTACATAAAATCTCGAGCGTCGTTTTTGTCTGTTCTTGCGCTCGTAAATACATGAGAACATGGTCGAGCATACTTTTATCACTTTTTCGGGCTCAACAAGGATATACGAAAAATGAACCCCCCTGGAGTCCTCTTTAAGCTCTTTTCAGACTCTCTAAACATGAAAAGATCACCGAGCGACCTTGCTATTTTCACGCTCGATAAAGTATTTGAAGTACGCGTCTTGTGAGCGATAATTTATCTCTTTTTCAATCTTGTCCAGACTACTTTACGAAAAAGGAACTGAGAGAGTTCTCTTTTAAGTGTTTTTCCAAACTCTATAATCTTGAAAAACCTTCGAGTTTTCTATCTCTGGACTTGTTAAACAAACATTGAAAGACCCATGATGGGACCGAACCACTCCTTATTAGGGTTCGTTAAACATACTCTGAGGGACTCATCCGAAGGATGAGCTTACATCAACAAGCATATGTTATCCTCCTCAAGCTTGCGTAAAAATAAAGAGGTACTTGCCAGAAATGGTGGGGGAAAATTTGGGAAAGGGATGTGTTTTCATCGTCGTATTAATTGGCAGTAAGTGTCGCTCTTGAACATGACACCCCCTATTCATCATTTGAAGCCGGTTTGGGAAATCCATTTGTCTCTCATTCGATTTGCTACAAGTTCATTCCCTGTGTCGTCTTTGAGTCCATGCTGCCAAATCACTGGTCGTGTCGTTCATATGTTCAAGAGAAGTCCATCTGAAACCTATATTGAGTCGGCCATCTGTAGTTATCCATTCTCTCCATGCCGGCCTTCCCTGTGTCCAAGTCCTACTCTATTTCACTTTCAAAATATGTAACTCATTTCATGTCATTGATGGGGGATACATCAAGGCCCTTCTATGACAAGTTTTGTTCCGTCGACTTCAGCTCATTATTCGGATTCAAGACTTAGAAATTATTTAGTACCTTGGAGCTTGCATGCCTCAATGGTAGGTTTCCTCGCTTTCGACAGTGGGTTTACATCATTGACCCCTAATCGAAAGATTCCATCATATGATTGACTTCAACTCATTTATTCACACTCAATGGATTGTACTATGGTACCTTGGGAGTCATTGACATCAATGGTGATTTCCCTCGCACTTGTTAACGGTTTCATCAATGACTAGTGATCAAGTGGTTTCTACCATGTTCGACTTCAACACATGTAATCACATGGTTAGATTCGTACTTTGGGCAACGAAATTGAAGACCCTTGATATCATCTTTGTAATCCAGGTTGCGATGGAGTATGTATAATTTGTGACACGTAGATCCACTGTGTATGTCTCGTGGCTATGTCGTCTTGATTTGAAATTTATCGCATAGATCCACAGTGTATTCCGGTGGCTATGCTATATTTTGACGGCATGGATCCATAGTGTATGATTGGTGGCCATGACCCATGTCTATAATGTCATTGGTCTGTGATCTGAGTATGGGAATGCCTACCTCAGAATTGATATATATGACATTTTGCAGATGCTTGGTTGTTCGCAAGTTTCCGATTAGGTGTTCTCTTGGTTCTCGACACACACATGTAGCTTACAAAGTCTATCAGTTGTCACTGGTTCCAACACTCATACTTTGGGGGGCATTTTGTTACCCATGATTTTTATCATCATGATGATGTATGGATGATGGTGTACTCAGGCTCTTCATCAGAACTTTCTCCTGAGAAAAGTTACTTTCTTCTCTTTCCAGAAATATCATTTTTGAAGGAGGTTCCCAGGCTGCTAGTATATTTGCCTGCGAGAATGCATGATTCTCGTAGGCTGCCTTAAGCCAGGGTGCGAGAAGTTCGCGCTGTGTTGAACTGCTAGGGTGTGAACTCTTTCTAAAGCAAGGAAAAAGGTGAATTCTCGATGCTTCTAGAAGGGAATCTTCTAGAAGGATGAGATGGCATTCGAATGGTTATCCTAGTACTGGATTCCCTGATATTTTGGGATCATTCTTATCCAAGTAACTAATTCATTCTCTCCTATATATTGAGGTAATTCTCATGGAAAAGGTTAAGCAAAGTTAAGCAAGAGATTCATTGGAGAATTAGTGAAAGAATTGTGTGAAGGACTGATGCTACAGCATCTTGGAGACTCTATCAGGTTCATCCAAAGGAGTTGATCTTCTTCATGCAAGTGAGCAAGTGTGTGTGTCAGAGCCAAGGGTCGTCGAAAGGAAGTTTACGACATCAAGGCTCAGGTTGTAATATTTACTTTCTATTAATATGATACAGTAATATGTCCCTTTCCCATAAAGCCATTTCCACTTTATTGTATAATTCCTTGATCATATACATAGATTGACTGTTGAATAGATTGTGCTTTCTTCACTTTGGTTGGTTTGTGTTGTCTTGGTCTTGACTGCACGAGAGCACTGAAGCAAAGCGGGAGAAACAAAGACCATAGGAAGCGATAATAAGGTATGTTATTATTTCTTGCCTCCTAGTTAATTCAATAGTCAAAATCTAGGGAAAGAGTATTATTTTGTCTTGCTTTGTTCTAGATCCAGGTGGATCTAGGGAGATCAGTTTGTGTCCGCACTTACGGATTTATCCAATAACACTCATCTAAGGAGGAATTGTCCATGTTTAATTGTAGCAAACAAAACCATTGTTCACAATTTGTAGGAAGCCTCGACAGTGGGAGACGTTGGCAGAAGTCTGCATTGGATAAATGCAGCCTTAGATGGTCGACAAGCTGACCACCAATCCTTGGTGGTAGAAATCGAAGGTAAAATCAATGACACTTGAATTTATGTTTTAATTGACCCTGGAGCTACGTTAAGTTATATTACTCCTGTTGTAGTAGAGTCAAATAAACTTAAGAAACTGAAGCACGTAAAATCATGGCTTGTACAACTAGCAACAAGTACTAAAAGGAAAGTAGTTGACTTTATTTATGATCTTGAGTTCAGTTTAGATGGTCAAAATATAAGGACCAATCTGAACATCCTACCACTAGGATCTTATGATATGATTATTGGGATGGATTGGTTGGAACAACAAAAAGCAGTACTAGACTGTTATACAAAGATACTTAGCTATAAAGATAATTTTGGTACTGTTAGAACAACCCAATTCATACCAAAACTTGTATCAGTCAGACAAGTTTCAACAATGCAACTCAAGAAATGTATTAGAAAGGGATGTCAATTTTACACCATCTAAGTGACGGATCTATTAGAAAAAGAAGATAAGCCCAAGTTAGAAGACTTTGCTATCCTACGTGAATTCAGAGACATGTTTATGGATGAGATACTAGAATTTCCTCCTGGAAGGGAAATAGATTTCTCCATAGACTTACTACCCAGATCAACCCCTATCTCAGAAGCACCCTACCAAATGAGTCTACCAGAACTGATAGAATTAAAAATACAATTACATGAATTGTTGGACAAAGAGTATATTAGACTGAGTGTCTCGCCATGGGGAGCACGAGTCCTCTTTCTGAAAAAGAAAGATGATACTCTAAGACTATGTATCGATTATAGACAACTGAACAAAATGACCATTAAGAACAAATACCCCTTACCAAGGATAAATGATCTGTTCGATCAAGTTGGTGGGGCCAAGATCTTTTCAAAATTGGATTTACGATCCGGTTATCATCAAGTTAGGATAAAGGACAAGGACATAAACAAAACAGCTTTTCGAACAAGATACAGACACTACGAGTTTGTAGTCATACCTTTCGGACTCACTAACGCACCCGCCACATTTATGTGCTTGATGAATAACATTTTTGGTCAATAATTAGACAAGTTCATAGTAGTATTTATCAATGATATTATGGTCTATTCTAAAATGGAGGAGGAACATGATGAACACTTAAGAGTAGTTCTGCAACCATTGAGGAAACACAAACAATACGCAAAATTCGACAAATGTGACTTTTATCAAAAAGAAATACAATATTTAGGACATGTCATTTCCTCGGAAGGTATTTTCGTAGACCCAGAAAAGATAAAATCCATCATGGAATGGCCAGTACCTCAAGATGTGGCAGATATCCGGTCATTCATGGGAATCACCGGATATTATCGCAGATTTATAGAAGGGTTTTCCAAGATATCCTACCCTATCACATCATTACAAAAGAAAGGGACCAAGTTTAACTGGTCGCAAAAGTGTCAAGATAGTTTTAACAAGCTGAAAGAATTATTGACATCGGCACCCATTTTGAAGGTAGCAGACCCAGATAAAGACTTCACAGTATGTGTTGATGCAAGTAAAAAGGGACTAGGTGGTGTTCTAACTCAGGAAGGGAACGCGATTTGTTACGAGTCTCAAAAATTAAAAGAACACGAGTGAAATTATGTCACTCATGACTTAGAATTGGCAGTAGTAATACATGCCTTAAAAATGTGGCGACACTATATAATGGGCAAAAAATTCCTACTATTGACAGATAATAGCGAGGTGAAATATATGTTTAACCAACCAGACCTTAATGCAAGACAAGTAAGGTGGCTAGCCTTCCTGAGAGAATTCAACTTCGAGGTCAGATATATCATGGGTAAGGAAAATAAAGTAGCAGATGCTTTAAGAAGAAGAGTCCATGGGTTATTTGAGATAGATATCAGCAGGGCAGAAAGCGATCTGGAACAAAGAATAAACACGACAAGTATTAATGATGGAAATTACACTAAGGTGATGGCAGAATTTCAAAACAGTATCAAAAACTCAGATAAACCAGATCTAAGTATCGACAAGAAGGGACTATTATGATTTAAAAACAGACTTTACATACCAGATTTAGTAGAGTTAAAATTAATTGTTTTAGACGAAGTGCATAAGAAACTATATTCTGGCCATCCAGGTTACCAGAAAACAATAACAACACTCAGAAAACTATTTTACTAGCCTAATATGAAGGGAGAAACAGTAGAGTACTTGGCTAGGTGCCAATATTATCAGCAGGTTAAGGCCGAGCACCAGCACCCAGGCGGCCTATTACAACCATTACCAGTACCAGAATGGAAATGGCAGACTATATCACTAGACTTTATAACAGGTTTGCCTAAAACTCAGAAACATAATGATTCTATCATGGTTGTAATCGATAAACTCAGTAAGTCTGCACACTTTATTCCTATAAAGTGTACTTTTAAAGCTATAAACATTGCTGAAATATTCATGAAAGAAATTTTTAGACTGCATGGTATTCCTAAAATGGTGGTTTCAGATAGAGACGTAAAATTTACATCCGTTTTTTGGAAGGAATTGTTTGTAGGACTAAACACTAACTTGAACTTTAGTATGAGCTATCATCCACAAATGGATGGACAGGCCAAAAGGAAAAACCAAATCATAGAGGATATGCTTTGCATGTACGTAAGAACAAAACCGAGCAAGTGGGAAGACTACCTGCACTTGGTAGAATTTGCATATAATAATGGGTACCAAACTTCGGCTAAGTTGAGCCCTTTCGAAATACTGTATGGCAGAAAGTGTACAACTCCAATTAGCTGGGATAACCCGGCTGATAGAATCATGGTTGGACCAGAGTTGCTCCAAGAAATGGAGAACATGGTAAGAAAGGTACAACAAAACTTGAAAGAAGCACAAGACAGACATAAGAGTTATGCAGATCAGAAAAGGAGACACTTGGAATTTCAAGTGGGAAACCATGTTTACTTGAAGGTCAAAGCCTGGAAAATCTCGCTGAAGTTATGGAACTGTGCCAAAATGGCACCCAGGTTTTGTGGGCCCTTCGAGATACTAGCTTGAATTGGACCCGTAGCATACCAACTTGCACTTCCAGCTAATCTAAGAATTCATAATGTATTTCATGTTTCTTTGTTGAAAAAGTATATTCATGACCCTACTCATACGATTGATTGGAACTTGGTGCAAGTGGAACCTAAAGGTGAGTTCTAGGGGGAACCCCTACACATTCTAGACCAAAGAGAAATAACACTTCGAAATAGAGCTATCGCTCAGGTAAAGGTGCAATGGAAGCACTTTAGTCCTCAGGAGGCCACTTGGGAGTTGGAGGGAGATTTGTGGAAATCTCATCCAAACCTGTTCCAAGAAAGGAATGAACATTGAGGACAGTGTTTTAATGAAGGGGGAAAGGATGTGATATCCCCAAAAATAAAATATTTTTGAAATTTAAATTTATTGGAAATTTATTCCATTTTTAGTAAATTCAAATTTGGAAAATTTGTGCCATTTATGGAAATTTCAAATTTTGAATTTAATAATTGTAATTAATTAACATGACTATTGGGCAAAGACCTAATTTGACCCAATTAATTTTTTTACTATGACACTTGTATGAAAACAAAATATTTTATATTGATTGTAGGAGGAAAAATGGAACAACCATGTTAAATTTAGCTGACCATGACTCCATGAGTGGGGAACATGTTGGAACTACCTCTGGGATGATTGTTACAAGTGGAAAATCAGTGATTTGGCCATTGGAAACCCCTAAAAATCATGGATTTAGAAAGCTGTGAAAATTCCCAAGGGAGGGAAAAGGACCTGGGCAAAATTGATAAATAACATATGTGAGGAGGCAGGACGTTGCCAAATATGCAGAGAAAAGAGACTATGGATTTTCCTTGTTGTTATGAGCACTGTTGAGTAAGTGTGAGGCAAGAGGATAACTACTGGAATTGTGGACATTTCTGAGGAGGAGTCTTCCAAATTCTCCCTCATGGATTCATGGTCAGGCTAGGGGGTGAATTAGGCAAGAAATGTTGGCTGCCTATTCTACGGTTGGGAGGAACGTGGTTGTTCCCTTTTCCTTCCCAAAAACTAGTTCAGATATGTTGATCTACTCCTTCTCTGTTTTAGATAATCATTTATACTGGTGATATGTATATGTTAATTCTGTATTGAAGTACTTCCATGGGAGAAATCTGTCGTGTCATAATCCATTTCTGTAATAAGAAAAACTGTAGGAACATAGTAGGAATTATTTTACTGTAATGAATGGACTAGTAGAAATGATGGAGGATCTTCATCTGGGATAGAGGTAGAATAGAAATAATAGATCATATTACAAGTCACTGTGTACAGGGCATGACAAGTACATAAACTATTTTATATGAAAGTATTAAACTAATTAAGCAGATTTTAGCGTGATTTTTTCTAAGAGTTCTTCTTGCCATGAGGTCATACACCTTTAAGTATTCGAAATTTCGTAATTAGACTATTGTTTAATGGCATAAACCATAGAGAAAAAATTGGGATCCTTTGAGTTAACTATGGTTTGATGTGTAAGCTACTGGTGTGTAAGAATGAGACCCAAGTTAGGTAGATATAATTGCATGTTTATATTTTTGTAGGTAAAGATGCAGGATCGTAACATGTAACTAAGTTTTCCAATTATTAAACTAGAATCAAGATGAAACTATACCTATGACAGTGAATCGTTATATATATATAAAGAGAGAAAGCTATAGGTATGTACATACTTATAGGTGGAAATAAGTACAAATGTTAATGGAGAGTTAAAGTGAATTCCCTACAGTAAGAATGATAATATACGCCTTTATATGCTCACATAGCAGATAGTCAAAATACCTATTGTTCTAGCGGTCATGAAGATCCAACCTTGCAATTAAAAGCATAATTAAATGTGTAGAACTGATTACTTTGACAATCTTAGACTCCCTTCTTTTTTATTTCTCTGTATAGGTTCCCTTAGATGATCTAAGAAATGTCGATGTATAAACAAGAATGACAATGACTGAGTATTCATATATTTCTGTAATAAGCTATACAAAGTAATAATGATGCAGACACCCTATCCCCCTTAAGGGTTGTGTGACCTCTCGGTCAAGATCTTCTTATTCTGGAGCCAAAATGGCTCTTCTGGTTCCAAACTGGAACCCTTTGAACGAACAAACAAGTTCCCCACAAATGCTCAGTTGGCTTTTCCAAGTGCCAAGCGTGAGCTCCCACAGCACATGACCAAGAGCCGTGACCTTGCGCTAAGCCAAAAAGGGCGCTTATCATGGACCGAGACTTCACAAGTCAAGAATCCTGTCCCTTTGTCCTTCGAATCCCCAGTTGCCGAAATGCTGAAATATCATGGAGCAGGACTTCACAAGTCAAGCATCCCGTCCCTTTGTCCTTCGAATCCCTGGTTGCCAAACTATCGAAATATTGTGGACCAGGACTTCACAAGTCAAGCGTCCTGTCCCTTTGTCCTTCGAATCCCCAGTTGTAGAAAGGCTGAAATGTCCGAGTGCCTATTCTTTCAGGTTTTTTCATTTCGCAAAATCAGGGTATAAGGGATGTCTCTGCTCCTTGGAATCCCCAGTTGTTGAAATGCCGAAATGTCTTGGCGTTCGATCAACGACTCACAATAACCCCTGGGATCTATGGTCCACGTCTGACCTCACTTTTTCTCGTTTTCGTGATTCGAGGTTTTGGGAGACAAGGACCTCTGTCTTTCCAACTTGCGATACCGGAAATCACAAAATGGACCAATCGTCCAGATCTGCCTGTGATCGATGGTTCAGGTCGAATCACGATTTTTCAATTCGGGGTTTTGAGAGACAAGTATCTCTGTCCTTCTAACTTGCGATACCCAGAATCACGATATGGACCAATGGTCTAGATATGCCTATGATCGACGGTCACTATTCCTCTTAAGCTTTGGACGTCAAGAAGCCCTCGCCGCTAACTTCCTCGCAGCTCCACCTTATCCAATGACTTGCAGGGTTTCGACGTTTCTCCTCGAGGACACTTCATCGTTCGTTCAGATCTTCGAGATCTCCCCTCCTGGATCTACACAGTGTTAAATCCTGTGCTCCTACCTCAAATCAGACGGTCCACAATATTTTCCACCATGATCCAATGCTCGACGGTGTTTTTCCTCTTGAGATTTTACTCACTTCAGGATTAGACGATTTTCTAAGTCTTCCAAGACTCAATCTTCGCTTCTTCCAGTGAATGAGTTCCTGGATCTCGATAACACTTTTTGAAGTGTTATTCCTCCTGAGATTTATCTCTCTGAACCCCAAAGGTTCCTTCGACCTAAGTTTAGATATTGCCTATATACATATAAGTATGTTGGAGTAGTTTGAGAGTTAAGGGAAGTGATAGAATTATGGAAAGAATTTATCCACATAATATTTTCTATTCGAATTAAACTAGACTGGTGTAATAATGTCATTATGGACATAAATGAATCTTACCTTCTCTTAAATTCTAAGCTTAAACGAAATTGAACTATGTCATAGAAAACGTTTTTTTTGGTGAATTTGAGGTATATTACATATGGTGAATTTGAGGTACATTACATGCATAGTTAGTTTTCTGGGTCAGATAGCAGAGTTGATCTATCAAAATAACTCCATCTCATACTTGCATGTGCCATAATGGAGTAGATAGCCTCTCTATGAAAGACAACCAAAGTCTGTTTCAGTTTGCTAGTTTGTTTTGTTTCCAACATACATAATCTAGAATAGTTCTATACTCATGACATTAGAATTACCTTTATTACTGGTGTCTTGTAACTCTATTGATTACGAATCCTGGATTGATAATTAATGAGTGCATTATAATAAACATATAATCAGCACAAGATTACTCTTGGCTCCACGATGAGCTTCGATACAAAGGTCGTTTGTATTTAAGTAAACAATCAAAACTTAAATCCATGGTACTTTCTGAGCTTCATGCTACACCCACAGCTGGGCACTCCGAGTTTACCAAAACCTATGACAGGGTCAAATGTTCTTTTTTCTGGGATGGTATGAAACAATACATTTGTAATTTTTTGGCTGAATGGGATGTGTGTCAACACAACAAGGGAGAAACAGTCAAATCTCTTGGCACACTACAACCGCTTCTGATTCCACCTGCTATTTGTAGGGATGTCTCTATGGATTTTATTACAGGATTACCTAAATTGAGCAATAAATCAGTCATCATGGTGGTAATTGATATCCTTTCCAAGTATGCTCATTTATGTTCTCTTCAACACCCATTTACAACATCTACTGTGGCTCAACGTTTCATGGATCAGGTCTTCAAGCTTCACGACATGTCACATTCTGTTGTTTTTGATCATGACCGAACTTTTACCAACAATTTTTTGCACGAAATGTTCAAGCTACAAGGCACCCAATTTCATCTTAGCACAACTTATCATCCCCAGAGATATGGTCAAACTGAAGTTTTCAACATGTGTTTGGAACATGTTTTAGGTGTTTTGCATCAAAAAAGAAAAATCAGTGGGCTCAATGGTTACCCCTAGCTGAATGGTGGTACAACACTTTATACCATACATCTACCCGCATGACTCCTTTTGAAGTGGTATATAGACAAAATCCACCTTCAGTTCTCTCATATTTATCAGGTGTCTCGAAGGTACAGGCAGTTGACTAAACTCTTATAGTTCGAGAGGCTATTCTCCATACCCTCAAAGAGAATTTGGTCATGGACCAGAATCGCATAAAGAAACAAGCAAATCAAGGTCACTCTGAACATCAATTTGCAGAAGGGGATCAGGTGTTTCTTCGACTGTAACCTTACAAGCAAAATTCCCTCAAGGTCGACCATTGTCAGAAGTTGGCACCCAAATTTTATGGTCCTTATACCATTCTCAAGCGTGTGGGATAGATGGCTTATCAGTTAGCTTTGCCCAGTCATTCTAAGCTACATCCTATTTTTCATGTTTCATGCTTAAAGAAGGTGATTGGAACTAAGTGCCAAGGTCAAACCAACCTTCCCGAGTTAGATGAAGAAGGCTTCGTTTGACTACAACCATAAGCCATTTTGGACCAACGTGAGCATTGCCTGCATCAATGAACCATCAAGGAAGTGTTAGTCCAATGGAAACATACAACTGCAGCAAATGCCACTTGGGAACCATCTACTATTCTACAACACTTTCCACAACTCAAGCCTTAAGGACAAGGATGTTTTTAAGGGGGAGTACATGTTAGGGACCTAACCCCTCACATAGGTAGAACAATATATTCCGATGTAATAAAGATCAATATTAATAAGGCCTTGCAATAAGGTAGAATAAGTCGAATGTAAGAAGACCTAATAGAAGCTTAGGATTCTATAAGGATCTTCCTCTAGATGGTTCTCTTGATAGAAATATTTAGTATAAATAGGAGTCAAGGGTATGAGAACCCTAGCGTGGATATTATTGTAACAGATATCTTCTCGACTGGAGGTTTCCCCCTCTAAGAGGCAAGTGAACATTGCTCTAAGTAATCAAAGTGTTATTTCTAGTGTTATTCTAGTTTCATATTGATCTTATTGTGGTGTTGTTTTGGTTATATTGTTGTTCATCTGCCATTTCTAGCATTTAATTTTTGGTTTCATGACACCAAAAACTTCATTTTTCATTAGAATCCGACGAAGTTAAAAGTCTATAGAGGGAATAGTTGGATTTTTTTAGGTTCTTGTTCTATTGAACGACCCTTGCAACCCCTAGAGGCATGGGGGGGCTATCAAGAACCCATTTTTTTTTTTAATTTGTTACTTGAAACTTAGTCGAAAAGAGGATTATTTTGGATAATCTCTATATCTTATGTCCTTGCTTAGGCCTTCTACCCTTTCAAATTTTTGGGGTTAGTTTCTAGTTTGTTACAAGTGGTTCTCGCCTTCAAGCATTATTTTCATCATCTTCACATAATGGCCTCCCTCCATTCACTCCTTGTTGATGAATTAATCTTTTTATATGTGACACACTTTCAAAAAGGAAGGGAAATTAATAAGAACTAAGTAGTGTAGCAATAAATGCTATATATTATGGGATTTATTCATCATTTCAAATCCAAAATATGTTGCATTTAATGCTTCACTATTTAGTGCATAATTCTTCCTCGTTTGATGTACACTTCTTGTTGAAATCAAGTGGATAGAAGGGTTTCATACAAACAATAAACATCCACAAAAGATGTGAAGTGAACTCGAGCTCACACTATCTAGATTCATTGCATTCCTTAGTTTTTTGAAGAAGTCCTTTAAATTTTATTGTTAGAAAGATGATATCACTTGAGGGAGAAAACTCTTAATTTTTCTTTTAACCATATCATCTACTAGTATTATTCAAGAGGAGGCTATTAATTTTGATTCTAGTTTGGTTTTCTATGTGGAAGTTCTTTGGAGCTGTATTTAACTATTGGAGGCACTAAGAATACACACTCTCTCATTCTTCAAGTATTACATTGCCTGGAAATTTGAGGATTTTTTGTTTTTTGGAGGCTACTTTGCTCATAGTATTTGTTTGGTTTAGAATGGTTGAGTATTTAGAGTCTAGTTTATCAAATATGTGTTTGGGTTGATATTATCAATATAATCATTGAGGCTAGTCAAGCAAGAATACCACATTTTGTTTCTTTATTATAGCACCCTCCCAAGGTTAACTACCATGAGAAGGTTGATGCAATTAAATTTATTCCATATAGTATGTATGGGTGAGTGAATGAAGTTGGTGGACGATAAAGTGGCAATGGGTTGAGCAGGAATGCACACTCGCAACAATAAGTGCGTGTTTCTAGAAATGTGCACGCATTCCTGATGTGGCAGGTTTGGAAAACCGTGAACCTCCATTCAACAAGTCACATAGGAATGTTCCCAAGAATGCGTACCCATTCTCAAGAACATGTGTTCATTCTCAAGAATACATGTGTGTTCCTATAAAACATGTGTACAAGAAACTTTTCATGTTCTTTAAAAAAAAAGAAACAAAAATAATGTGTGCACGTTGTTTTTTATTTCAATTTTTTTTAGAAATAGGAACGCACACACATTCTTGTTAACATGAAATATTAATCTACCC
>ML793881.1:170149-210176 GCA_009831015.1 Picea engelmannii | reverse complement strand
ATATTCTCATCTCTCTCTGACCTCTCTCTCTCATACATAATTTCTCACTTTCTCACTTGATTTCTATCTCTCCCTATCCCTCTCTCTCTTCCCCTTCTACCTCTTTTTCCCTCTCTCTCTCTTTCCATTTGTCTCTCCCCACATATTCCCCCATATCTCTCTTTACCTCTCTCTCTCTCATCGCAATCTCGGGTTTTAGGGGCTCAAAGGGTAGGAGTGTTTTCTACCGATATGGCGAACGCTGAAAAAGGAGATTAAAGACTAAAACAAACCTAATTAAAGGAGCTAAGCCAGATTAATCAATGTATTAAAACAAATTTAACACGCACCATCTACGGGGTAAATTTAAATGTTTTTTACGTTGATTTGTGCTATGACCCGCCAAAAATTTATGGCATTTATTTGAAATACGACCAAGTGACATATAAGGATATTGCTTTTACTGCTACATCTTTCTTTAAAATGATTTGACCATTCTGTTCACAAGGACACTGGGGTTTTAAATGGTTAAGATAAAGAGTTCTTTCTTTCATTATTTCAAATTTCATTTATGTTTTGCGCATAGAAGATTTTTCATCGGGATAACTTCTGTCTATATCTACATTTTTAATACAGGAGAGCTAAGTACAAAGTCCTCTATCATGGCTCCACAAAAAGCGTCTAAGGTGATTGCTGAGAGTCCAGGTCAGGGCACAGATGTTGTTTCTGATACTTTAGCCCGAACTATTGACACTGTCAGAACTTGGTCATACGTCTCTGACATTCTTCAGTCTGAATTGGTGGACTGTTCATATGATTCCAGCGATAACGAGAAAGATGATTTGGCCGCCAAATACAAAATCGTCGTTCAAGCGGAGATGCACAAGATAGCAGCAAGGCCACAGCTCCTTCCCTATTATGATATGATCTGATGGGCGCTATACCATGTGGATATCCCGACCAGGACTATTATCAGCGAGCAAAAGGTGACGATTGGGACCTTTAGATTAGAAAATTTGCAGGCGATGTACCAACTGTCACCCACACCAAACTTTGCATACAATGCTGAGTTTCTGGAAGGTTTTAAGTGGAAGGAATGCGAGCAATACAACATAAACTTGTCTGATCTGATCAAGGATTGGGTCTCACACCCCACAAAATTCAGGGCAAATGGTAACGAAGTTTATTCAATCTCTTCCTTAGAACCACAATTCAGGTATATAGCAACGATGACCTATAGGTTGTATGGGGAGGAGGACACTGCACACTTTTTCCTCCCATGGGTGCCTCTGATTCATATAGTCACTGAAGGTTTTTCCTTCGACTGGGCCAAACTTTTGTCAGACAATATAACCAGCCGGATTACTGAATATCAAGCGCAAAAGGTGAATTGGAAGGTCACTTCATTTTTTATGTCCGCCTACATCATGGACGTTGTTTGTTTCATGATGCCTTTCCCTCTAATGAGCTAGAGATGGACTCCATCTGATGTTGAGCCTATCCATGTCTATCATTCAAAACTCTAGGAGGATAAGGCCACATAATTCATATACGAGATTTTCAATTGGGTAATGGTACCGATGCATGTCTCCATCTTCGGTAACCCACCGCCCAGGATTTCAGATAGCATCACCACCAACTTGAATAGTGTGGTTGACTAGTACGTAGAGGCAGAGTTCTCATACATCAGGGTCTTTGACACCTCTGTGCCCCCATATGCTCTACCACTATTTATGCCAGATAGGCTGGTATGCCATGAAATTTCCAGGCAAACCGTGATCAGTGGCATAAGCAAAGAGCTTAAAGGTTTTTTGAAAAAGGTATGGCCGCCCTTCCCCATTCATTTGAATACATATTATTTATTAGATTTCGAACACGGAAAAGCCGAGGCAACGACCTTGGAGGATATTAAATTGGTCCACATTGAGTTCAAGAAACACAACCCAGACAAGGTCATGGGTAATCACATGGCAAGTTGTGGCCTAAAAAGATATGAACATGAGCATTCACCTCATGACGACATCTTTCGAGGGGAGAGATCCTATGGTGAGGTCCTAAGTCGGATTCAAACCCTATCGCCTGACGAGATGGCCGATTTCTTCAAATTTCAGGAACACTGGTGGAGCTGCCTTCCCCCAATCTTACAGGGTAAGAACCCACTGACTGCAGATGTACAACAAATGGAAGCCAAGGGCTCCAAAGATTTAGGACCTGACCAGGAGGAAAATCAAGAAAATAAAAAGCAAACTGGGGTCCCGAAACAGGAAGTCGAGATCCCCAACCTTCCAAGCAAGCCAACCTCATTTGTTACCCTGGGGAAATCATCCAAGGAAATTGACAATCCCATCATTTCTATCACTCCCCTACAGTCCACGAAGGGGATCCCCGGAGAGGGATGGATTTTCGGTGAAGAACTAATGCCCATTACTATAGAAGAGTTTCCTCCGAACAAATTTTTCTTTGATAAGAAGAGAAAGGTTGTTGTGAAGAAAGAGATTTACTGAGAAGTGGGCATGATAGCCAAAAAATCAAAATCATAGCCGATGGAAAAGACATGTAAAAGGAGGAATTCGCAACTCAGATAGCAGGGATGTTGGGGGCTTTTGCTACAGCCAACCAATACTCTGTCGGATCCCTAAAAGAACAATTAAAGTGGAAGAACCTCTTGATCAGAACTTTGGAGGCTAAGCTAGCTACAATAGAAGCTATTATCAGAGAGCATGTGAACACAGGTCTAGAGCTAGTCAGAGAAGTTGATCAAAATGAAATCGAGTGACTCAAATTTGATCTCGAACAAACACAGCTATTAGCCCAGACCAGTCAGTCACAGATAAGCCAACAAGAAGAATTGATAGGGAGGTTTCAGGAAACATTAAATTTCGCAGCCAGGTGATAGATATCGGGATATTCCAATCCCAAGCTATTGAAATCTGAAAAACAGTGACAACAACTCAGCAAGATTTACTTGCTAAAGTGGAAACCATTCAAAACCACTGCTAGATCATTGATCAAGTACTGGAGGATGTCTCTTTGAGAGAAAGAGAAGATGGGGAAGATCAGGTCGCTTTCCAAGAGGTTGTTATAGCCACGACGGAAAAGGAAATGGGCAGTAGTCCCAAGCTCTCCATCCCAGAGTAAGCCAGAGGTAACATCTTGTTGAAGGCATGGGAGCGTAATATATCAGAAAGCAGAGAACGAGCTAAAGAGGTAAGAAACTCTTGTGAAGAAACTTTCGTCTTGATAGATGAAAGTTTGTTGGGTCTCAATAGTGAAAGCAACACTGGGACACTGGGCCAGATCAATATAGCCAAGCACCTGCTCAATATCAAGGAGAACGAGGAAAGAGAGCAGGTTGAAATATCACAGGTAACCCATAAAAATATTGTCCAAGTGGATAAGTGGTTAATAAAACCAAGTGTACAGTTATTCTCTATCACCACTGAAGACCAACAAATAGGAGGAAGGTTGCCATAGTTAGCGAAGGATTGTTACACTTTTGAGGCAAACAACCAAGTGAAGCCTTCCAGGTTGATAACCCAGTTGGTGGAGAGGTGTGTCACTTGCACCAAGCAGGCGAAGCGGCAGGTTTCTGGTACCAAATAGTAACAAGTGTCTGCCTTTTCTATTTTTAGAACCTGAAGAGTTAATAAATGAAGGTGCTCCATCTGCACAAAAGAGGACAAAGACAAGGAATTGAAAATCATAAATCTCCTATTTTGTAACCGAAAACTTCTGGAACGATTGAGATTCTAGCATATAGAAGTTTGTATAAATATGCACTTTGAGGGAAGAAAAGAGGCCGGACCTTTTTTGGCTAATTGTAATAGAGACTTTCTCCTTTTGAAAATTAATACAAAGCAATCCGAATATTCCTGATTTCGTCAAGACTGTGTTATGAGTTCTACTTTCTCTGTCATCTTATATTAAATTTCATTTCTCATATATATGTCTAATGAATGCTTAGCTGCAATTTAGTATAACTTCTACTGTGGTGACCAACTTTCAGTCGTCTAATCATTTGTAGTTTTTCCTCTGTATTGGCTATCAACAGGTACAATACCTGTGAACTTTTTAGATCTTTATATTTTATGCTTCGTCAGATTTCTTCTTGTCTTTTTCTTCTTCTGTTTATAAGGTGATATTCTCCCTTGATAGGAGCCTCACATTATAGACATCTTAATGTTTTTCTCACATTTCATGCACAATTTATTAAAAAGTTAACTCAGTTATGAGAAAATGCCTTTGGTTTGCATTCTATCTTCGATATTGGATTCAAAAGTTCTATCTGATACAAAAAAAAAAAATTGAGGCAGCATCATAAACCTCGAGCTTTCTTTTAATTTTTCCTCTTCCTCTATGACTGTTCCCGTTGCAAGACAACCTAATATTGAACCTGGCTTTTCGGATCAAATCAGGATCGCTTTGAACCTTTTCGATACCATACTTAAAATAACTGCCACCCGGGTAGAACTCAAACGTTCATGGGCCACAATTGAATGGGATATAAGTATCCAAGAACTTTTGGAAGCAAGACAGAGGCAACTTAGAAATCAGCCGTAGCTTCCTTCCCCGAAGGTCGATCCTACCCCCTTTTTATATTTCACACCACTTTCGGATGCCTAGACCCTGTACTTTCTAGCCTTAAGTATAGACTTTGGAACAACATCTTTTTGGCGTCGTTGCCGGGGAATGAAGTTATGAAACTTTTTCCCTGGGCGAACGACATTTTTTAGTTTCTACCCTTTGATAGTGAACAAAGGGTGAGCGCCTTGTTAAGGCTAAACCTTCATCATTCACTTGGAAACTCCATGTTTAAGTAAGTTGGCATTCAATCAAATGAACACAAGACAAAACCTAGATGATAAACAGACCATGCCCGTTTCTGATCCCGAAAAAATACTGAAAACAAGAGGTTCCCTTAAGCCAACCACTGCAGTCTACCAGCTTAAGTACCCACAACCCAAGGCTAAGATTTCTTTTGAACCT
Organism: Picea engelmannii; assembly: GCA_009831015.1. Classification (NCBI taxonomy): domain Eukaryota; kingdom Viridiplantae; phylum Streptophyta; class Pinopsida; order Pinales; family Pinaceae; genus Picea; species Picea engelmannii. The sequence continues at coordinate 205,211 of ML793881.1, read as the reverse complement.
TCAAATTCACACAATTTCTCCCCTGAAACCATCAACCCAACTTTATCTCTTCCTGAAGCTAAAAGTGAAATCCATCCGATAACCTCTGGCGTACATAAAGGTGAAAATCCCGCAGTAAATTTATCAGCAATCGATATCCCGCCGACCCTTCAGTTAGATTTCACGACCCCACCGAGTCTCTAAGAGTATACCATATACTCAGATTCCACGCTTGTGGGTTCCCCTGATTACATCTCTTACAAATCCGAGGAACCAAGTCCTCACATCCCTTTTCACCCTTGTTCAGTTTTCTCGTCTCTCGAAGAAGCTAAAGATTCTCTTTTAGTGTTCCAGAACCCTCTATATAATGGACCATTTTCCTATCCAGTAGTACCGATGGCTACCGCCAAAGGGGAGGTAGAGGGGCTCCAGGAGGAGGAGTGGGGGGCCAAGGGCCTCCCCTGACTCCCAGAGTTTTCTCTAAAGTAGCTACGAGATATGCACCTTTGGTCCTGCCTATCCCTCTTCACAACCTTCCTGAAAACTACATGAAAAACTTACCTAAATTTACAGGGGAAGGGGACTTGACCACGACCAAACATATAAATTTCTTTGACCAGTTCACAGATATTCTAGGTCTCGAACACGAAGACATGTATTCGATGTTTTTCATTTAGATTTTCGAAGGACAGGTACGAACCTGGTTTCAAAGTCTACCCGCAGGTTCGATATTATCCTATGATGCCCTAGAAGACTCTTTTCTTAGACAATGGGGTGAAATAAAAGACCATTTGTATTATTTGACCGAGTTCGGGTCTTTAAAGAAGAATAATTCGAAATATATTATGGAATTCATTCAAATATTTAACAAGTTATATAATAAGATCCCAGTCAAAGTTAAACCATCCCAACCTGCAACCAAGGTAACCTTTGCGGGAGCTTTCGAACCACATTTCACACTTCTTTTAAGAGAAAGGAGAGGGGCTACCTTGACCTGGATGCAAGATGATGTCGTAGAGATAGAATCCAACATGATGGCTTCTGGCAAGTTGAAAACGAAAATAGAAATGGGAAACTGAGAAACCAAACATTTTAGGGAACAAGCAGGACCCTCAGGGCCTAGTAGATCTTCAGATAATAAAATGGATGATATGGCTAGGATAATTAAAGAGTTATCAAATAATACTTCCAGAATGGAGCTAGATCAATCCAAGGTATATCCTTTCGTAAAGAGGGAATTCAGATGAAACCCCAACTCTCAAAATCAACAAAGACAAATTAAAAATGAGGACCAGAAAATTCAAACTCCTTTAAAAAATGAAAATTTTATAGGTGGAAATGACCTATAAGATTTCAAGGATCTAGAAGAAGACATGACAAATTTAGCTGACGAATACACACAACCTTATTTAACTAAAGAATATTACGAGAAGTCCTTGAACACAGAACAACCGTCAAATAAAGATGACGACATAAACAACACCGATTTTTTTGTCTATCAAGAAATGACCAATTCTATAATGGCTGAGGTCCAACCTAGGTACAACCTGAGGCCTAAAAACAAACCTACGTCGACCCCTCAACCCAAGAAAATTCTCCCTAGAGGTGAAATATATGAGCCTGCCCCAAAAGAGACCGAGATATCTAATAGAAAAATAAAAGGGGTAGATTCACAGAATCCCAAAGTCAAGGAGGCTGAAACCCAAGAAAAATAAGCTAAGACAACTGAAACACATATACCGGTAGATAAACTCATGGGAAATAAATCATCACAAACAAACAAGTTAGAAAAGAAGGAGTTTGTGACTTCAACCAGAGAAATGGACAAAGGTAGTGGAGGTTTCAGTTTTGAAAATGAGATAAATAAGATAAAAATACCAATCCCTCTGGTCGAATTAGCAAATAATCCTGAGTATCGAAAGCACATAACCAAAATGATAGGTTTTTTGGATCTAGAAAGTCACTCTGACGTGATAAACTTGGAAGATGATAAGCCTAATATCACTTTTGGTCCACATTTCAAGGGTGCCAGAGACACCGTCGCCCCCTTCTATATTACCTTGAATGTGCATGATCGACTGCTGCATAACTGCATGCTAGATTTTGGAGCCTCACATAATGTGATTCCCAAGTCTATTATGGATAGGCTAGGCCTCAAGATCACCAGGCCTTATGGAGATCTCTATTCTTTTGATTCAAGGAGAGTTAAGTGCATGGGTATGATAAAGGATTTAGTAGTCACCCTTGCATAGGTTCCGGTGAAAAGCGTCCTGATGGATGTAGTTATCGTCGATATACCTCCGATGTATGGCTTACTGCTATCTAGGTCGTGGGGATCCAAACTTGGGGGGTCTCTTCAACTAGACATGACCTACACCATGATTCCTACGTTTGGTGGACAATTTACTTGGCCATATAGGGAAATGAGGCTAGCATACACAGTGAGAGACCCACAGAATCCTAACAATTATCCTATTTATATTGCCGATCAAGATCTAGGAAATTGTATTTTGTCTTTTGATGATGGTATAAATAGCTGTACAGAAGAGAATTACATAGATGAAAATGAATCAGGAAAGGTATATGAAAATATGCATCGCACTGGGATTTGGAAAATGTTTTTTGATGGTGCCTTGTCACATGAAGGAGCAAGTGGATGAGTACTGTTTGTAGCACCTGAAAATGAATTTGTTATTCTTTTCTCTTATAGGCTTCAGTGGGATATAAACTACACAAATAACGTATGCGAGTATGAGGCCTTAGTCCTAGGGTTGGAAGCTGCCAGGAAGATGAACATAAAGAACCTGGAAGTATATGGAGACATGTTGGCAGCCAATTCACATTTTTCCACTATCTTATAAGCTGCCTACACCAGTGTTTTGCAAACCTTAATTTTTCGTCGCAATTCTCAAATAAAACGACACTTTTATTTTTGCGATATTTGCACACTTGCCTTCGTTTTTGTTTTCACGACTGTAAGCATGAAAACTTGGTCTTTCGAAGTCGCATTAAAATCATTATTGAATTGTCGTTATCCTCTTTGTCGATATGCCCAGCTGCGCTTATATTTTACTTATCATTATACAGTTGGCAAGACCTTTTGATCTATACTCATTTGACATTCTTGGATTGATTGTGTGATTTTGTTTCATTGAGTTTGTGATACATTGGGGATTGTGTTTACATGTTATTTGATCAATCCACTTGGCACATTGGTATACATAAAACGCATTGGCACATTGGTTAAACTCTTGGTATGAATTGTTCTATACAATGCATGTCACATAGTCAAAACATTGGTATTGATTTCAATTTATTTGTTTGGTTTTGGGACTATAACTATTGCTTGCGCGAACAGTTTATCCACTAACCAAAGGTTTTGATTGATTGAAATGGCATAGTTATAACACTTATGCGTTGTGATTTGAATAGTTGAAATCTCCGGTGGTTGTACCATTGGTAATGACTATTCTGCATGGCCAACAAATAGCTCCACCACCTTCGCATGATGTCATTAATGCCTCCCCTTATCACTGTTTCACCTCTGCTAGCATCGGTAACCCTTCGAGCATTCTGCTCCTATGTGTGCTGTGTTCAAACCCTGGCACATTCACATCTCTTACCGTGAACCCTGTTTATAGCACCAGTGGTGCGAATTGAGCTGAACGGCAGTCAATCCTTGCTACTATTCGATAACACCCAAAAAGACTTAGAGGATAGTGGTTGGCTCACATTTTTACAACGGTTTGAGGGTTTTAATCTATTTGTTGCACAACAGTTCGCCCTGACTTTTGATGGGTATAGGGCCAAAGTAGGCGACATTCAACTTGAGCTGAATGAGGAGTTCATTAGCTCTGCCATAGGGTTAGCGTCCAAGGGCCAGCGATGGTTTAAAAACTCTAAAGTGGAGGAGGTGCCATGGCCTTTGTTGTTCGTCTCACAAAAGGTTACATCCTGTGATAGAGGTATGCCAATTTCCACGCTTAAACCAAGATGGCATGATCTTTTATTGGTGGTTAAACAATTCATGACCTGTGAGGGTCGATATGGACTGGTTTTTCTTTATCACCTTCGACTGTTAATGAATTTTATGGGTTATCCATTGAATATGCCTTTTTAGTTCCAGCGAAGTCTTTATAAAATGGCTAAGAGGTTTAAAAGAGAAAAGGCCGATAGTAGCTTGTTCCACCATGGCCTAATCAGACTCATTGTTGCTCATCACTTAAATCTCCACGGTGATAGTTGGCAAGCTTTTATCTCTCGAAATGGTTTTGCTGATACAGAGCCTGTCCAAATTGACAAGCCCATGGTTAGTGTGACTAAGGTCGGGCCACCCATGCCTTTCCATGCCCTTCTACCCTCTCCTAAACCCTCGGTCAACCCTGATATCGATCTACCCGACATTGCAATAGACAAGACAGAGGCTGTTAAAAATCCTGTGAGCAAAAAGGTCAAGGGAAACCCTATTGTCGATGGAAAAGGTAAAAATAATGCTCGACTTATCTCAATATTGGCTAGGAATAAACCTAAACCTAGTGCTGAGCAGAAGCCCATAGTCCTCAGTGAAGACTCGGACTTTGACATCAAACGCTTCCTAGATAGTGAGTACCCTTACTCTCAAGGTTTGTGCTCTGAGCCACCCTATGATTTCGTTTCTAACTTACCCCCGTGCCTAAAGAACAATCCCAGTCACCCAGGGATCAAACTACCTAACGAAACCCCTGGTGATTCCCCCAAACCCTCGACTGTCAGGCAGCCATCATGCAACTAGTTTGATGTGTGGTTGGAACGATACTATACAGACGTTCCCTTACTTCAATCGAAAATCAAAGCATTGGAAAACCAAGTTACAATGTTCACTAGTGAAAGGGACAAGCTTTGAGCTAATGATAAGAAGCAGAAAACCACTGGTTCCATCGTTTTTAGGAATGTCGAATCGGCTACAGCCGTCGCCAATTCCAAAATGTTATGACCTAGTTGTCTGCTCATCATCCAGGTATGAATTTTGATATCAATTTCATTTTATCAATTGCTTGGATTAATATAGTGAATTGGTTTTTGAGTTTTGAAAAGTCTGTTTATTATTCGAAATGACTTTGACATGGTTTGATTATAAAAACGGTTATAAAATCGAATATAGTTTTGATTTGATTACATGATTTGGTCGTGCCCAGTTTAGAAATTGATTGGTTTTCATCGAGTTGGATTCATTTTGAATAATTCTAGTGATTCGAATTAATGAAATAAATGGGTTTTGCTTTCAATTGGATTGTGTTTGTATACTATCTAAACAGAAGGTTTTTATGCTAAGCACGACTATGTTTTGATTTGATATGATTTTGTTGTATGATTTGATTTTTGAAACGATTTCATAGGATTGAATTGGCTTGATTGTTACGATGTAGTCTTTTAAATTGGAAAAACGACTCTGTTTTATCAACATTCTCGTTCAGATTTGGATTATATCTGACCCGTGTCAAAGATCTCTTCGCTGAAATCATGGAACTGTTTGATTCATAACGGTTGTAACAAACTCAATTTGTTCAAATCACTCTTGGTTGGATTGGATTGCTGTGTGTTTTGAGTTAATACGATTGCCTTTTTTGAGTTGGATTCGTATCAAAAATAGATTTAATGTTGCTCTGTTGATCTTAATTTTCAAAACGAGTTTGTTAAACTCAGATCGACATATGTTATCTTTGTTGGATTCTTGTGAGAAAAATCGACTAGTAGATCGTTTTGAAATGAATTCAAGTAATGATTTCCTGGACTGTAAATTGATTGTGTTCGCCCCCAATTGGTGATAACGAACGACTAAACGAAGTCCTACAGATCTTGTTATCAACCGATTAATTCCACGATGATTTCCTTTGTGATAATTACATACTAGTTTTGATTTGATTCGCTAATAGCATGGATTGTTTGTTTATGTTAAATATGGTGCGATCAATTTTGAAAATGATCCGATTGATTCGGTTTGGATTCGAAGTGATCTATGGATAGATGAAGCAATTTTTGTATTGATTTCAATTCGTCCATGAATCGATTTCACTACTGTCGGTTATTCAATACGATGTTGTTTACCCGAATTGGTCAAAACAGAGTACATGCATCTTTGTAGTCATTTGATTGATTTTAGTCTTGTTTGATTTCAAATTAGTATAACAAATTTGATTTGAGTGATTTGTTTGTCTTTCAAATAGCTATTAGATACTTGTTAATAGTTAAATTTAATTCTTTAAATATGTGAATTAATTTTAATGTTGATTCTGTGTTTGATTTAGACCAGCTACAGAATCACAAGATTCTGTAGCTAGTCTTTAGGATTAGATTTTTATCAGTTCTATCAACAAAATATCCTCCTAACTTGTCCATTTTTTACCTTTTTCAGGTACATCTGAATTGCATTAGGCATGCTGTGGCAGTCTAGGAGATATTTGTGTGATACAGCTTTATTTTAGGTTCCTAGTTTAGTCAGACTTGGGATATTTTCCCAGATTTTCTGTAAACAGTTTGATAACTTCCACAGGGATGTTTTACCCTGTGGAAAGTCTTTAAATACTTATTATTTTTTGTAATAAGGATCATCCTCACTTGTGGGAGAACCAGGCTATGGATTTCTAATACAAACTGAGACAAGAGTTGATGTCTTTCTACAGCTTTCGCTTTTCAATATATCCAAATTTTGTTTCAAGTTTATGCATGTCAGTTTGCAGTTGATTATAGACTACTTTAGCTATCATAATCTATTGCAGGATGATATGATTTGATTAATGTGTTATCCATATCTGATTTCTTTCATTATTTTAAAAGTACAACAATTATTCGATTTTAGTTAATGAATCACAGATTTCTCTTCTTTGTTAATTGAATCATTGCATATGGATCTTTGCATACAGGTTTATCTAATTGTGAAGATTTATAAATCATAAGATTGTTGTAGTTTTTATGTCTTGTTTGTCCTGTAATTATATTTGAAGAGTACTGCAACTTATTGTCTATGAGAAGCTCCTGGATAATTCGGTGCGGGTTTCCTCCCTCCGATCAGCTAAGACAATCATTACACACAGGACAAACCTAGAGCGTTTCGCCAGGTCAGTTTATTTTTAGTATTTAATAGTTAATTTGTTAGTATAATTTAAGTAGTTTAGTTAGATATATGTGTAGTTTAGATTTGTAGTTAGAGTTAGTATATTAATTATGTATTTTAGATAGTTTAATTTCTTTTTCATAAAATCATAAAAATCAAAAAATAATATCTCTCTCTGTCTTAGGGCAGAATACAAATGAGTTTTTCAGGTTTTCATACAAATCTGTAAATTGTAAATATTGTACATTTTGTGAATAATATTTATTTCTGTTAGTAGTTAGATATTTAATTTCTTAGAGTTAGCATAGTATTAGATAGTAGATTGTATATATAATAGTTAGATTTGTTTAGTTTGTTTTAATAGTTATTTTTAGTTAGATAGTTTATTAGTTTGTTTTAATAGTTATTTTTTTAATTAGATTAGTTAATTTAGAGTAGTTTTATTTCATTTTTGTAGGACTTAGATCGGCTAACAGAGCTGCTAAACCGGTCAAGGTGGTTCATCCCAAACGGCTTGGGTTATTAGACAACCTCGGACCGGTTCCACTCTCCCAGTTGACGGATGGTCAATTTCGCCCATCAACAAATGGCGCTAGAAGGAGGGCCTGAATTTAATTAATGGCACGAGGCGGTCGCAAGAATCCTCCACCACCTAATCACTCACCTATAGTGACTAGAAGCCATTCAAATGATAGTATTCCCCCTCAAAAATCAATCACTTCAACCGACGATCCACAGATCACAGTTGAGCCAGCAACCCCTAATCTTACAGGCGGTGACATACAAGAGATTGTCTGTCAATCTCTTATAAAAACACATAGTGCCTTAGCCCATTTGAGGCAACCAAATCGACCATGGGGCCAAACTTTGGACTTATTTGATATCAGAGAACAATTAGAAGGCACTAATATTACTGTGAATCCTTCAGATCCAACCCTAAATCCTACTGCAGAAGGATCTGGAATACCTCCTTCACCACCTCCATCATCTCCTTCCTTTTCTAGAGAAGATTCCTCTGACAAAGGTAATTCCCCTTCTCAGCCTTCCACACCCATTACCCCAATGGAAAATCAGAACAACCCTGCTAGACCTTGGCTTGACTAGGATGTCGTAGCTGTACATGGAGCTCAGCATCCTCTACCTAAACACCCGGAGAAATGGCTTCCCAAGTTTGATCCTGACTCAAAACAGATCATTGAAGATCACATTAAAAAGTTTATGTTAGCCATAAGACTCCGCAATGTCGAACATGAAGACGTTGTCTGTAGGTTGTTCCCCTATAATTTCGAGGGAAATGCATCCACATGGTACTTTGCCCAACAACCCCATACCATCATGTCCTGGGAAAAGTTCGATTCATGCTTTTTGGAAAAGTTCGGAGACGATAAGCCTCCGGAAGTCCTAATCATGGACCTTTCTAGCTTAAGAATGAACCCAAAAGAAAAAGTTAAAGATTTTAATCAAAGATTCTTAACACTTAAAAACCGAATCCCTACGGATTCCATGCCTACCGAGAATCTTATAATAGCATACTACACTAAATATTTTCATCAAAGTATAGCTATTTGGGTCAAACGATCCAAGAAAGCCACGTTGTTAGAAGCCTTCGAGGAGGTGAGCTAGATTGAAAAAGACATACTTAGTCTTAAAGACTCTACTAGCAACGAAACATAGACTAGTTCTTCTTCCAAAAAGAAAATTGAAATCCTCCCCAGACCCACCCAAAGTAAAACACAACCTGAAAGCTCTGATTTAGAAAACTTAACTAAAGTTGTTCAAAAACTGTCAAATCAAGTTATAGACTTAAAAAGGACGATCGAAGAAGCTTCCTTGAGCAAAGGACCTTACAAGCCCCCGTTTCGAAAGCCTCTTCCCACCAATCGACCTAATCCAACCACCGAAGGCCTTAATCTAGAAAGTCTGCAATGCACCCTTCAAACAATTCTAGAAGCCCAAGATAACTTGATGCCTCCTGAGATTTTGGAGGAGGTAGTTGAACAAGAAACAGTTCAAGAAGAGGAGTATTCTCCAAACATTTTTGGACACTTCTCGGATAGCATCTTCCAAGCTAATTTCGAGACAGTACATCCCTATAATACCAGGAGTAAGACATCAAACAAGCCTTCTGCTGAAAACACTACAACTTCGCCTCCAAAGCAGTCTAAATCAGCTGAGACTAAACAGAGTAATGTGAACCCCAACTTAGATTACGATGTAGTTGAAGATCTTAAAAAGTTGAGGGATAACATTTTTGTTTATGAGTTATTGAAATTTCCATTTCTACTACAAAAAATGTTACAAAATATCTCAGAGAATGGCAAAAATGGTAATTCAAGTGGTAATAAGGTTGTGCAGAACAAAGTTCCTTAGAAGAATTCCACTAAAAAAAATCCTGATCCTCAAGATAAAGGAAGCCTTCCTGTAAGTAATGTAAATAATGTAAATAATGTAGATAAAGTATCTTTAGAAACTACAAGTAAAAAGCCACAAGCTACCACTCTCAGTACTCGCAAAAATGTACCTCCATTCTTGTTAAATTTCAAAATCTTTAATAGAAACGTGCACAATTGTATGGTAGACTTAGGAGCATCATCCAATGTGATGCCATGGTCTATATGCCAAAAGATTAACGATGAAGTTGAACCCTCCACCTTAAAAATCATACAACTTGATCAGACAAATATTAAAGTTATAGGCGAACTAAAGAATGTGCTTATTAGATTATCATCTAACCCCAAGGTTCATCAAGTCATTGATATTATTGTTGTGGATATTCCAGAAGTGTATGGTCTGTTTTTAAGTAGGGACTGGTCGGAACAGCTACACAACTATTTTGCGACAGATTGGTCTCACCTATGGCTTCCAGAGAACGAAAAGCCTAACAAGATCAAGGTAAATCGTGAACGATACCTTAAGTTCACAGTCACAGATTTGAACGATCCCAACGAACCATTTACACCTTCTGCTGATTCACCCGAAGTACAAGGGATCGACACCTTTTTCGACAATTTCATGGCCGAGGCTTTAGCTATCATCAATCTAGAACAATAGTCCGAGATTGTAGCATATGTGCAGCCAACAACTTCTACACAATGGTCTCATGTACCTGATGGAAGTCAAATTTGGTATCTTTATTTTGATGGGTCAAAGTCCAAAGAAGGAGCTGGAGCAGGCTACGTTATTATCAATCCAGCAGGTAACAAAACATTGATTGCATGTAGGTTAGAATTTGAATGTACTAACAACACTGCAGAATATGAGGCTTTACTGCAAGGTCTCAAAAAAATTTTAGATATGAACATTCAAAATTTGACCATCTTTGGCGACTCCAAAATAGTGGTTAGACAAGTAAGAGATTCTATCCACTGTCTGTCTCCGCATCTCAAAATTTATCAATCCGAGGTATGGAATTTAATGAATAAATTTGTTGCTTTCAATATAAATTATGTTCCTAGATTGAATAACTCTGAAGCAGATCTATTAGCTAATGTAGCCTCTAAACTTCTTCCTGGAGAAGGCTTGTCCCCAGATGCATTCTCCGTCGAGCTATTGTTCAGGCCATCCATTCCCGACAACATCATGAACTGGAGAGTCTTTGACAATGATCAGCAGATTATTAACTTTCTGCACATGGAAGAAACCTTTCAAGGCGTGGTGATAGACGAACACACACACAATGACAATTTGCGTGATTTCACGGTAATACCAGATCTGAGAACTCCTGAATATTCATCGGACATGGTAAGCTCGATCCCTAAATCTGTAGTTAGATTAGAGAAATTTTATGATCTTCAAGATAAAATTAAAAAGACGGTCAACTGTAAAACCAATAGTTCCTCGTTATCTTATGAAAAAGTAAACTTAGAAACTAAGGACAATCCACAGTGCATTAATCTAGGGGTAGGATGTTCTGAACAAGAAAAAGTTGCATTTATTAAATTGTTCAAAGAATTTAAAGATGTCTTTGCATGGACCTATGATGACCTTAAAACTTTCGACCCTAACATCATACAGCATGTCATTCCTATGAAGCCCCAGACCTTACCCTTTCAACAAAAACTGAGAAAAATTCACTCTAAGCTCGAACCGACCATTCAAAAAGAATTGAATAAGCTCCTAAATGCTAAGATAATTTTTCCTGCTAGGCACACTCAATGGGTTTCTAACCTTGTCCCAGTCTGGAATAAAAGTGGGGAAATCTGACTCTGCGTCGATTTCCGAAACCTTAATAGAGCGTCGGATAAAGACAACTATCATGTCCCACCCATGGAATAGATCCTTCAATAGGTATATGGTTCTGAAAGGCTATCCTTACTGGATGGTTTCTCGAGGTACAACCAAGTCCTGATGTCTCCATCAGACCAACTTAAAACTACCTTCCGTACCCCGTGGGGCAATTATGCTTATCAAAAAATGCCCTTTGGATTGATTAATGCTGGTGCCACTTTTCAGAGAGCAATGGACATTGATTTTCGAGGCTTATTCAATCAGTCCGTCATAGTTTACTTAGATGATGTGACTGTATTCTCTAAAAACAAAAACGATCATCTAGCTCACTTACGAGCCGTTCTACTGCGATGTCGTAAATACGACATCTCCTTGAATCCAAAAAATCCGTCTTTGCAGTAGAACAAGGTAAACTCTTAGGATTTATTGTGTCAAGAGAGGGGATGATCATCGACCCCGAAAGGACTCAAGTCATCGCAAAAATTCCCCCTCCTACGTCCAAAAAATCTATGCAGTCTTTCTTAGGCCAGATTAACTTTGTGAGAAGATTTGTCCCCAACTTCTCTGAAATGGTCAGACCCTTGCAGAACCTAATTAATAAAGACACCCAATATCATTGGGGACCTCTAGAAAATCAATCTTTTAATGCAATAAAGAAGGCCATAATAGATGCTTCGTCTCTCATGAGCCCTGATTTTTCTCAAGACTTTACACTCTACACTTTTGCTTCTCACCGTTCCTATTCCGCCGTCCTGACCCAAAAGAATGTCGAAACCAATCAAGTACCCATTGCCTTTATGAGCTCTGCTTTCAAAGGCGCTGAACTTAATTACCCAGTGGTAGATCGGCAATCCTACGCTGTTTTCAAAGTAGTCAAGCACTTCCGGTCCTATCTTTTGAACTCAAGGACGAAAGTCATTGTCCCTTACCCAGCCATCAGGAACTTGTTAGTGCAGAAGGAACTAGGTGAAAAGAGAGCTAAGTGGGTCACCTCCTTGCAGGAGTATGACTTAGAAATCACCCTAGCTCAGATAGTGAGAGGTCGAGGGTTATGCAAGTTAGTTTTTGATTCAGCAGCAGGACAACAAGTAGAAAGAGATATGTCAAACCTAGGACAACACGATCAAAATCTAATCTGTTGGGCACAAAACCTTGTCAGTCCTTGGTATGACGATATAAGGTTCGCTCTTGAACATGGGTTAGCCCCCCATCACTTGGATCCCACTAAAATAAGAGCGTTGAAATTAAAGTCTGCCTCCTTTCATCTGGTTAATGGTATCATGTTTTGTCAAAATTTTGACGGCATATTGATGCATTGTCTTGAAAAAGATGAAGCAGAAAAACTCTTGCTATAATTGCATGCAGGAGAAGCTGGTGGCCATTTTGGTGGTGACACCACTGCTCATAAGGTTTTAAGAGCCGGTTATTACTGGCCCATGCTTTTTAGATACGCCCATGCCTTGTGTCATAAGTGTATCATTTGTCAGAAAGCATCAGGGCGGTTACAAAAACCAGCCTTTCCTTTGCAGCCCGTTTCAATAGACTCTCCTTTTCAGCAGTGGGGCCTTAATATCATAGGTCCAATCAACCCCCTGTCCTCGCAACAACACAAGTTTATTGTGACAGCCATAGACTATTTTACCCGATGGTCTGAAGCTGCTGCGTTAAGAACTATCAACACCAGTCAGGTAATTGCCTTTCTAAATTCGAATATTATCACTCGTTTTGGTATCCCTGACTGTTTAGTATTCAATAATGCTTCTTACTTTTCCTCTCTTGAGATGAGTGAGTTCTCTTTGGAAAAAGGAATTAAATTGAAGTATTCTGCTAGTTATTACCCCCAGGGCAACGGATTGGCAGAATCAACAAACAAGAATTTGATTAAAATCATCTAGAGAACAGTGGTTGAAAATCACAAGAATTGGCACAATGCATTGTTAAATGTGTTGTGGGATGATAGGCTAACGCCAGAAGATGCTATAGGCAACTCCCCCTTTTTTCTCATTTATGGCAGAGAAACAATTCTGCCACCTCACATTCTTCTTCCTTCGCTTTAGTTATCACAGAAAATTCAAGAAGAAGATTGTCCCCCTTTGGAAAACTGAATTAATGCTTTCATGAAGCTAGAAGAGGTAAGATCCCAAGCTAAACATAAGTTAGATCAGAATCAACTATTGGTTAAAAGATGGTTCGATTCTAAGTCTGCTTCTGATAGGAATTTTGAAGTAGGTGATCTCGTCTTAAAATGGGACAAACCGCATGAGGGAAAGGGAGAACACACTAAATTTCAAAACTTGTGGCTTGGACTATTTTTAATTTCTGAAAAGTTGGGTCCCAGTTCGTTCCAATTGCAGAATCTTGAGGGGCAGCGTGACACCTATCCGGTGAATGGTCGAGCCTTGAAAAGATACTTTGCTTGAAAACAACCCTTGTATGATATGTACATATTTTGCTTTTGTTTGCTTTTTCGTTTTCTTTTGTTTTTGATTTTTCCTTTGAGTTTATCAGTTTGTGATTTTGGAAATACATATACCTGTATACTGATATTTTCAGACAAAGAAAACAGAAAATTCCTTCGCTGAAATAACTGCTAAGAAAATTGCATAAACATCAATGGTATTTTTCTGAAATTTATATCTGTGATGGCAAAAAGTCTGTTGTTTGAAAGAAGTTGACTGATTTCGATCTCTGAGTAAAGGTTGTCATGATCATCTATTATATTTTTATGCTGTCCCTATTCCTTAAGGGAATGAATCAGAAGATGTTTCCCTGCCTTAGGAAGTTGTTTTTGTAAATGAAACATCTTTGGATCTTAATAAAGGACAGTTCTAAAAAAAAATTAAATAAAAATCTGGTGAGGTCTAAAAAAATATGTTAAAATATCATGATTTTCAGCATCACCCCGCTCAACTATATATCTTTGAAGAAAAACAAAACAAAATAAATTATTAATAGAGCTGTGGGAAGTGCTTGTAAACCCATCGGGATGCTGAATAGGTCTGCTGGCAGCGGGTAAATGCATGCATGACGCCAAGACAACTTTGTCAGGGTACTGAACAGGCCCGCTGGCAGCGAAGCAATGTCGGGTCTATGAAAATTTGCAAATAAGAAACCTCTTAACCATAATTTGTCCTTTATTCTGATCCAGAACTTCTTGGCAGGATATAGATGTTAGAGTGGGTTAAATGGAAACCCTGTCGAGGCTATGGATGCCTACCGGTAGCAATGGCTATGTCAACAGTATTGGATATTTTATCTTTAATATCGTGACTCACTGGTCTTAAGACTGTTATCTGTTTTCATCTTTTAAAACACTACTGGAATAGTTGGTTAATGATGATGTTTATACGATTTTCTGGTTATTGTTTTTGAGTTGGAATTATCTTTGCTGTCCTAATCTGAATTTGTTCTTTTGGCAGAGATAACTGCTTCTACCAGTGTGTCGCCATTGTTGGCAGCCAATTCACATTTTTCCACTATCTTATAAGCTGCCTACACCAGTGTTTTGCAAACCTTAATTTTTCGTCACAATTCTCAAATAAAACGACACTTTTATTTTTTTGATATTTGCACACTTGCCTTCGTTTTTGTTTTCACAACTGTAAGCGTGAAAACTTGGTCTTTCGAAGTCGCATTAAAATAATTATTGAATTGGCGTTATCCTCTTTGTCGATATGGCCACCTGCGTTTATATTTTACTTATCATTATACAGTTGGCAAGACCTTTTGATCTGTACTCATTTGATATTCTTGGATTGATTGTGTGATTTTGTTTCATTGAGTTTGTGATACATTGGGGATTGTGTTTACATGTTATTTGATCAATCCACTTGGCACATTGGTATACATAAAACGCATTGGAACATTGGTTAAACTCTTGGTATGAATTGTTCTATACAACGCATGTCACATAGTCAAAACATTGGTATTGATTTCAATTTATTTGTTTGGTTTTGGGACTATAACTATTGCTTGCACGAACGGTTTATCCACTATCCAAAGGTTTTGATTGATTGAAATGGCATAGTTATAACACTTATGCATTGTGATTTGAATAGTTGAAAGCGTCGGCGGTTGTAACATTGGTAATGACTATTCTACATGGCTAGCAAATAGCTCCACCACCTTCGCACGATGTCATTAATGCCTCCCCTTATCACTGTTTCACCTTTGCTAGCATCGGTAACCCTTTGAGCGTTTTGCTCTTGTGTGTGCTGCGTTCAAACCCTGGCTCATTCACATCGCTTACCGTGAACCCTGTTTATGGCACCATTGGTGCGAATTGAGCCGAACGACAGTCAAGCCTTGCTACTGTTCGATAACACCCGGAAAGACTTAGAGGATAGTGGTTGGCTCACGTTTGTACAACGGTTTGAGGGTTTTAATCTATTTGTTGCACAGCAGTTCGCCCTGACTTTTGATGGGTGTAGGGCCAAAGTAGGTGACATTCAGCTTGAGTTGAATGAGGATTTCATTAGCTCTGTCGTATGGTTAGCGTCCAAGGGCCAACGATGGTTTAAAAACTCTAAAGTGGAGGAGGTGCCATGGACTTTGTTGTTCGTCTCACAAAAGGTTACATCCTATGACAGAGGTATGCCAATTTCCACGCTTAAACCAAGATGGCATGATCTTTTGATGGTGGTTAAACAATTCGTGACCTGTGAGGGTCGATATGGACTGGTTTTTCTTTATCACCTTCGGCTGTTAATGAATTTTATGGGTTATCCATTGAATATGCCTTTTTATTTCCAACGAAGTCTTTATAAAATGGCTAAGAGGTTTAAAAGAGAAAAGGCCAATAGTAGCTTGTTCCACCATGGCCTAATCAGACTCATCGTTGCTCATCACTTAAATCTCCACGGTGATAGTTGGCAAGCTTTTATTTCTTGGAATGGTTTTGTTGATACAGAGCCTATCCAAATTGACAAGCCCATGGTTAGTGTGACTAAAGTCGGGCCACCCGTGCCTTTCCGTGCCCTTCTACCCTCTCCTAAACCCTCTGTCAACCCTGATATCGATCTACCCGACATCGCAATAGACAAGACATAGGCTGTTAAAAATCCTGTGAGCAAAAAGGTCAAGGGAAACCCTACTGTCGACGGCAAAGGTAAAAGGAATGCTCGACTTATCTCGAGACTGGCTAGGAATAAACCTAAACCTAGTGCTGAGTAGAAGCCCATAGTCCTTAGTGAAGACTCAGACTCTGACATCAAACACTTCCTAGCTAGTGAGTACCCTTACTCTCAAGGTTTGTGCTCCGAGCCACCCTATGATTTCGTCTCTAATTTACCCCAGTTCCTAAGGAACAATCCCAGTTACCCAGGGATCAAACTACCTAACAAAACCCTCAGTTTATGAGAAGCTTATTGTTTACGAGAAGATCCTAGATAATTCGGTGTGGGTTTCCTCCCTCCGATCAACTAAGACAATCATTACACACAGGACAAACCTGGAGCGTTCCGTCAGGTCCGTTTATTTTTAGTATTTAATAGTTAATTTGTTAGTATAATTTAAGTAGTTTAGTTAGATATATGTGTCGTTTAGATTTGTAGCTAGAGTTAGTATATTAGTTGCGTAGTTTAGATAGTTTTATTTCTTTTTCATAAAATCATAAAAATCAAAAAATAATATCTCTCTCGGTCTTAGGGCAGAATACAAATGAGTTTTTCAGGTTTTCATACAAATCTGTAAATTGTAAATATTGTACATTTTGTGAATAATATTTATTTCTGTTAGTAGTTAGATATTTAATTTCTTAGAGTTAGCATAGTATTAGATAGTAGATTGTATATATAATAGTTAGATTTGTTTAGTTTGTTTTAATAGTTATTTTTAGTTAGATTAGTTTATTAGTTTGTTTTAATAGTTATTTTTTTAATTAGATTAGTTAATTTAGAGTAGTTTTCTTTCGTTTTTGTAGGACTTAGATCGGCTAACGGAGCCGCTAAACCCATTTGGGTGGTTCATCCCAAACGGCTTGGGTTATTAGACAACCCTGGACCGGTTCCACTCTCTCAGTTGACGGACGGTCAATTTCGCCCATCAACAGGACGCAGAGTTGATAGTGAAACAGATAAATCAGCAATACCAGGCCAAACACCCAAGATTGAGAACTTATAGAAATTGCACTTGGGATCTTATGGAAAATTTCTTTTCATCAGTAAAGGTTCATTTCATCCCATGGGCTGAAAACCAACAAGTCGATTCACTGGCCAAAGTGGCTTCAACTTTCGTCCCCCCTACCACTTTCAAATTAAAGTACCACATAGAGGTAAGGCACATACCATGCATACCAAACAACATACAACACTGACAGATCTTCGAGGATGATGAAAAGATCAGAAAGTTCCTGGAAATGGTGGGTGATTTCTCCGAAACCCACATTGACTAGGAGAACCAAAACGATCATACCTAGATTATGCAAGAGGGAGAGGAGCCTTAGGAGTTCCGAGAAAAAATTGCTAACCATCGCATGTTGGTTTTAAAGAACAATCAGATTCCAAAGGGACTAATCCCTCTGGAGAGACTGTTTGACCAAAATGATATGCCCTTAAAATCTGCTTTGCAACCCCAACCAGAAGAGGTTGAATACTACAACATAGGGATAGAAGAGGAGCCTAGGATAGTAAAAATATCAAAGTACCTTCCTCCTAAGGAAAAAAGCAAGTATAAAGACTTACTCGGGTGGTATAAAGACGTTTTTGCTTGGTCATACGAAGAGCTGAGAACTTATGAAACTGCTGTGATTGAACACAAGATACCCCTGAAGCCTGGTGTTAAACCCTTTAGACAAAAACTCAGACAAATGAATCCTATTTTATTTCCCGTGGTTGAAAAGGAAGTCAAAAAGCTCCTGGACGCAAAAATAATCGTACCACTGAGGTACTCCGACTGGGTAGAAAACCTAGTCCTAATTAGAAATAAAAGTGGGGAGATTAGACTGTCTGTTTATTTTAGAAATCTAAATAAGTCCTCCCTCAAATATAATTACCCTCTACCCAAAATGGATCACATTTTAGAAAAGGTAGTTGGGGAAAATAGGATGTCGATGATCGACGGGTTTTCTGGGTACAATCAAATTGCTGTCAATGAGCACGATAAAGAAAAAACAGCCTTCACCACCCCTTGGGGTACATTTATGTATGACAAGATGCCTTTTGGTTTAATGAATGCAAGTGTTACTTTCCAACGTGCTATGGATATCACTTTCATGGGCGAAAGGGACAAATTTGTGGTTATCTATCTTGATGATCTAACCATGTTTTCTAAATCTAATGAAGATCATCTGATACATCTCAAGTAGATGTTTGAGAAATGTCGCAGGTTTGGTTTGTCTTTAAACCCCAAAAAGTCTCACTTTGATATGCAAGAAGGTAAACTCTTGGGCCATATTGTGTCTCGAGATGGAATTAAAATCGATCCTACGAGGGTTGAAGCTATAGACACAATAAATATCTGTAGGAATGTAAAAGAGATTCAGTCATTCTTAGGAAAAATAGATTTTTTGAGGAGATTTATCCCAAACTTTGTTGAAATCGTGAAGTTGATCACAGATATGCTAAAGAAGAACAACGAAGTGAGATGGACAGTAGAAGCCAAAGCATCATTTGCACGCATCAAAAAGGTTATAAGCAAGGCACCCATACTGGCAAGCCCTGATTATTTAAAAGATTTTCTGATTTTCTCGTTCGCCTCTGAACACACACTTGTCATGGTACTCCTCCAAAAAAATGAAGAAGGTTTCGAGCAACCAATAGCCTTTTTTAGTAAAAGTCTTAGAGACGTTGAGCTCAGATACGATATAATGGAAAAGTAAGCATATGCTATGGTAAAGGCATTAAAGGCTTTCAGAACCTACATGTTACATTCCAAGGTAATTGTGTACGTACCCACTAGTTCCTTAAAAGACATTTTGGTTCAGTCTGACAGTGATGGGAAAAGGGGATGGTGGCTCGCTAAAATTCAAGAATTTGATCTGGAAATAAAACCGATGAGACTAGTAAAGGGACAAGGTTTGGCTAAACTCTTAGCTGAATCAAATTTCAGAGCTCTCGGAATAAATGCCCTACATGGATGTGAAGAATGTGTGGATGTGAACGAGCTCGATGAACATATAACTGAAATCAGAATCAAACAGAAGTTTGCCTCATCCGATTGGTACAAAGACATAGTGTCCTACCTGCTAACCTTGAAGTGCCCGAGTGACTTATCCGCATCTAAAGCTAGGACGTTTAAGCTGCACGTGGTCAAGTACTGTATATCCCAAAGTCAATTGTATTGGAAAGACCCACTTGTCTTCCTGTTGGTTTGTTTAGTTGAATCAGAAACAGAGAAGGTCATAAGCGAATTTCACGAAGGAGTGTATGGGGGACATCACACATGGAGGGCGATGGCTTATAAGATCCTCAGGGCAGGATATTATTGGCCAAAAATTTTCTTAGACGTCAATGCCAAAGTCAGAGCCTGTAACCCTTTCCAATTGTTCGTAGGCAAGCATAAACTCCCAGTGCTATCGTTGGTTCTGATCAAAACAGAGGCCCCTTTTTAGCAATGGGGACTAGATTTTATAGGAGAAATTAACCCTCATTCTAGATCTCAACATAAATGGATCCTTACTACTACAGATTACTTCACCAAATGGGTGGAGGCTATTCCAACTAGAAGGGCGACAGATTTGGTGGTAATAGATTTCCTAGAAGAGAACATTTTTTCTAGATTCGACTGCCCCCGAAAGATAGTCACAGATAATGCCCAGGCCTTTAAATCTATGGCTATGGTCAGCTTTTGCCAAAAGTACAATATCGTGCTCGGTCATTCCATGGTATATTACCCCCAGGGAAATGGGCTAGCTGAGTCTTCAAACAAGAGCCTAATCAATATAATTAAGAAAGTGTTGAGAGAAAACAAAAAATCTTGGCATGTGCATTTGAAATATGCTTTGTGGGCGAATCAGATAGGCACAAAAAAGTCTATCAACACTTCTCCTTTCCAATTGGTGTATAGGACCGACGTAGTATTACCTATAAATCTAGCGCTTCCTGTAATGAAACTTTGGCAGGATGAAAAAGAAGAACCAAATCATGTCACAATAAGAATAAACTAGCAGATCGAAGTCCAACAACATAGGGCTGAAGTGGACGAAAGGCTGGAGAAATACCAGGACAACATGAAAGCGTTATTCGATTGTAAGGCCAAAGACAAAGATTTCTCCCCGACAATTTGGTTTTGAAATGGAATGCTAGGAAGGAAGACTTGGCAAAACATGGTAAATTTGATCATACCTGGTACGGACCGTTCAAAGTCACAACTCCTGAAGGAAAAAAAATTGTTTCTATTAGAAAATTTGGACGGTAAAATCCTTAATGCCCCTGTCAACGGGTGTTATTTAAAACACTATATGCAATAATTGGTTTCCAAAATTTCCACTGTATATACCAGTTTGTGTTTTCTTTTTATTTCATAATTTTTCTTTGGAAAGTCTACTTTCATCACAAATAAAATAGGTCAGTGTTTTCTAGAAGTAGGGATACGAAATTTGCAACGCTTTCAGTTCTTTTAAAATCCCTGATACTCTTCATGTTGTTCCCTTACAGGATCCTGGCTTGCAGCCCAAACGAGTGAAAGGAGAAAACATATGGTCATATATCGGAAGATAAATTCGCCAAAAAATAGGTGATAGAATAGATTTTCCGTTATTCCAAAAAAGAAAGAAAATGGTAAGGAAAAGGTATGAATTTCAGACAAGTCTGTATTTCAAACGAAGGTCTCTAAAGTACCATGACGGCCTCATAAGTGTGATATGTCATTAAAAGAACAAGTTCTTACTCTGGGTCCTGAGAGTTTCACCTAGATAAGAGGTAATTAAAATAAGAAGAGAGAGTTAAGCATCTCCGAGAAAGGGTTCCAAGAGTCGGGCCTTATCCATGACCTTTGTTTTTCAATTTCTAGACCTTTCTCCATCGTCCTTTTTCTACCCTCGGATTTACCTTCTTAAAAAAAACCAAGCCTCTTTCCGGGTTTGCCAAAGAGGGAGAAGAGATTATGTTTTAGCTTTGGAAGATGGAAAACAAATCTTAAAAAGTAAGCCATTCCTCATAACTCCTCACTCTCCTACTAAACAAATTTATGCACAAGTTGGTCCTGACCCTTCTAGGTTTATAACAGTTTCGAAGGATTGAGGCTTACTTGAAGGAAGGCCCCTGGAAGTAATCTTTCCCATTTTCCCTACAGGCTAAGGTGTTTTGAAAGTTAAGAGAAGGTTGGTCTGGAGTAATCAAAGCAAGTTGACAGACCTCCACTGCAAATATTACATAGATATCATCCCTTGTATGCTTTATAAAAACTGATTGCCCCCACTTCGTCGTTTGAAAAATAAATTATAAGACAGATGGTGAAAGGAAATTCATATTTGATTGCCCCCATCTAGTCTAAGGAGACAATGAAAGGAAATTCATAAATGATTTCCCTCGTCTCAACATTTAAATGCATAATTATGATTCTAAGTGGCGAAAAGAAATTCAGTGAAAAGGGCCAGATAACTTCATCAGGGTACTGAACAAGATCGATGGTAGTAAAGCAATATCTGAGATATCTGTCAGGCTGTCATACATGAATCTCACACCACTCTGGTAGCTAGTTTTTTCGAAACTGGATCTGTATCCCAAGTTTAGACAGGACTCTCCGATTAAAAGCATGGAATTTACTTTGTTTGATGCAACCCAAAAGCCTCAAGATTTGTTGGATTTCCTGGGACTGTTTTGATTATCTTAAAGCATACCTAAATTCAGTAACAAGAAGGAGAAGGTCATGAAAAGGGCTACAGCTAAGTTTAGAACACATTTGATTTTTGAAAATCTTTTAAGAAGTAAAGACGGAATCTCTTTTTCCCTCTGTATCCCCCTCCTAAGACAAGTTCACAGAAAGAAACCAGTGACTCCATTTACCCAATATAGGCACGTGGTCTACTGTTCTTCCCGTCTTGCGGGAAGATGGGATCCCTAGTTGGAGCCTATGTTGGAGCCGCCTTTTACGAGTGGTTGAAATATAATTTTTGCAGTCAAAATTTTACCCCGACATGCGAAGTGGCGATAGTCGTTATAGTCCTAAGTCATCATCGCCTAACCATTAAAAAATTCTATCACTTTTTATTACCTCGCACCTTCGTGCTTTGGGAGTTACAAGTCGCAAGGTTTCCAAACTCCGATACGCGAAGTTGCGAGATGGTTTCAAAAGTTCACCCAGGTTAGTGTCAGGGGTAAGTCACTTTAAACCCTAGTTAAGCATTGTTGGGGTTTTGCGACTCGACAATCGCTCTTCCAAAAAGATATACCTTCATATCCCCAAGTCGCGAAGTCACGATTTCTTATTCTTTAAGCAAGGATTAATTAAGCGCTAAATTTAGATTACGTTTTTTAACTAGATTGCATCGTCGCGATCTCGGGTTTTAGGGGGTCAAAGGGCAGGAGTGTTTTCTCTCGATATGGTGAACGCCGAAAAAGGAGATTAAAGACTAAAACAAACCTAATTAAAGGAGATAAGCCAGATTAATCAATGCATTAATGAAAATTTAACATGCACCATCTACGAGGTAAATTTAAATGTTTTTTACGCTGATTTGTGCTACGACCCGCCAAAAAGTTATGGCATTTATTTGAAATACGATGAAGTGACAGATAAGGATATTGATTTTACTGCTAAATCTTTCTTTAAAACGATTCGACTGTTCTATTCACAAGGACACCGGGGTTTTAAATGGTTAAGATAAAGAGTTCTTTCTTTCATTATTTCAAATTTCATTTCTGTTTTGCGAAAAGAAGCTTTTTCATTAGGCTAACTTCTGTCTGTATCTACATTTTTACTATAGGAGAGCTAAGTACAAAGTCCTCTATCATGGCTCCACAAAAATCATCCAAGGCAATTGCTGAGACTTCAGGTCAGGGAACAGATGTTGTTTCCGATACTTCACCCCAAAGTATTGACACTATTGGAACTTGGTCATACGTCTCCGACATTCTTCAGTCCGAATTGGTGGACTTTTTAGATGACTCCAGCGATAACGAGAAAGATGATTTGGCCACCAAATACAAAATCATCATTCAGGCGAAGATGCACAAGATATCGGCAAGGCCACAGCTCCTTCCCTATTATGATATGATCCGATGGGCGCTAGACCATGTGGATATCCTGACCAAGACTATTATCAGTGAGCAGAAGGTGATGATTGGGACCTTTAGACCAGAACATTTGTGGGCGATGTACCAACTGTCACCCACACCAAACTTTGCATACAATGCCAGGTTTCTGGAAGGTTTTAAGCGGAAGTAATGTGAGCAATACGACAAAAACTTGTCTGATTTGATCAAGGATTGGGTCTTGCACCCCACAAAATTCAAGGTGGATGGTAATAGAGTTTATTCAATCTCTTCCTTAGAACCACAATTTAGGTATATAGCAATGATGACTTGTAGGTTGTATGGGAAGGAGGACACTGCACACTTTTTCCTCTCATGGGTGCCTCTGATTCATACAGTCACTGAAGTTTTTTCCTTTGACTGGGCCAAACTGTTATCAGATAGTCTAACCAACCGGATTACCGAATATCGAGTGCAAAAGGAGAATGGGAAGGGCGCTTCATTTTTTATGTCCACCTACATCATGGACATCATTTGTTTCATGATGTCTTTCCCTCTAATGATCTGGAGCTAGACTGCATTTGATGCTGAGCCTATCCATGTCTATCATTCAAAAATTTGCTAGGATAAGGGCACAAAATTCATATACGAGATTTTCAATTGGGTAATGGTACCGATGCATGTCTCCATCTTCAGTAACCCACCACCCAGGATTTCAGATAGCATCGCCACCAACTTGAATAGTGTGACTGACTGGTATGTAGAGGCAGATTTCTCATACATCAGGGTCTTTGGCACCTCTGTGCCCCCGTATGCTCTACCACTATTTATGCCAGATAGGCTAGTATGACGCGAAATCACCAGGCAAACCGTGATTAGTGGCATAAGAAAAGAGATTAAAGGTTTTTCAAAGAAGGTATGGCCGCCCTTCCCCATTCATTTGAATACATATTCTTTATTAGATTTCGGACACGCAAAGGCCAAGGCAGCGACCTTGGAGGATATTAAATTGGTCCACATTGAGTTCAAGAAACACGACCCACACAAGGTCGTGGGTAATCACATGGCGAGTTGTGGCCTAAAAAGATATGAAAATGAGCATTCGCCTCATGATCACATCTTCCGAGGGGCGAGATCCTATGCCGAGGTCCTATGTCGGATTCAAACCCTGTCACCTGAGGATATGGCCGATTTTTTCAAATTTTAGGAACACCGGCGGAGCTGCCTTCCCCCAATCTTATAGGGTAAGAACCCACCGACTGCAGATGTACAACAAATGGAAGCTAAGGGCTCCAAAGATTCAGGACCTGACCAAGAGGAAAATCAGGAAAAGAAAAAGCAAACTGGGGGCCCAAAATAGGAAGCCGAGATCCCCAACCCTCCAAGCAAGCCAGCCTTGGTTGTTACCCCAGGAAAATCATCCAAGGAAATCAGCAGTCCCATCATTCCTTGTCACTCCCCTACAGTCCACGATGGGGATCCCCAGTGAGGGATGGATTTTCGGCGAAGAACTAACACCCAATACTATAGAAGAGTTTCCTTCGAACAAATTTTTCTTTGATAAGAAGAGAAAGGTCATTTTGAAACAAGATCTTTACTGAGAAGTGGGCATGGTAGCCAAAAAATTCAAAATCCTAGCCGATGGAAAAGCCATGAAAAAGGAGGAATTCACAACTCAGATAGCAGGGACGTTAGGGGCTTTTTCCACAACCAACCAATACTCTATCGGATCCCTAAAAGAATAATTAAAGTGGAAGAATGGCTTGATCAAAACTTTGGAGGCTAAGCTAGCTATAGTAGAAGCTACTGTCAGAGATTAGGTGAACACAGGTCTAGATCTAGTAAGAGCAACCGATCAAAAAGAAATCGAGTGGCTCAAATCCAATCTCAAACCAGCACAACTATCAGCCCAGACCAGTCAGTCACAGATAAGCCAGCAATAAGAATTGATAGAGAAGTTACAGGCAAAATTAAATTTTGCTGAGAGCGAGGTGATAGATATCGGGATATTCCAATCCCAAGCTATTGAAATCCAAAAAAGAGTGTCAGTAGCTCATCAATATTTACTTGCTAAAGTGGAAACCATTCAAAACCACTGCCAGATCATTGATCAAGTATTGGAGGATGTCTTTTTGAGAGAAAGAGAAGTTGGGGCAGCTTGGGTTGCTTTCCAAGAGGTTGTTATAGCCATGAAGAAAAAGGAAATGGGCAGTAGTTCCAAGCTCTCCATCCTAGAGAATGCCAAAGGTAACATCTTGCTAAAGGCGTGGGAGCGTAATATATCAGAAAGAAGAGAACAAGCTAAAGAAGTAATAAACTCTTGTGAAGAAACTTTCAGCCTGATAGATGCAAGTTTGTTGGGTCTCGATAGTGAAAGAAGCACTGGGACACTGGGACAGATCGATATAGCCAAGCACTTGCTCAATATCAAGGAGAACGAGGAAAGAGAGAAGGATGAAATATCACAGGTAACCCAGATAGATATAGTCCAAGTGGATAAGTGGTTAATAAAACCAAGTGTACAGTTATGCTCTATCACCACTGAAGACCGACAAATAGGAGGAAGGTTGCCACAGTTAGCGAAGGATTGTTACACTTTTGAGGCAAACAACCAAGCGGAGCCTTCCAGGCTGATAACCCAGTTGGTGGAGAGGTGCGTCACTTGCACCAAGTAGGCGAAGGGGCAGGTTTCCGGTACCAAATAGTGACGAGTGTCTGCCTGTTCTATTTTTAGAACCCGAAGAGTTAAGAAAGGAAGTTGCTCCATCCGCACGAAAGAGGACAAAGACAAAGAATTGAAATTCACAAATCTCCTATTTTGTAACCGAAAACTTCTGGAACGATTGAGATTCTAGCGTATAGAAGTTTGTATAAATATGCACTTTGAGGGAAGAAAAGAGGTTGGACCTTTTTTGGTCGATTGTAATAGAGACTTTCTCCTTTTGAAAATTAATACAAATCAATCCAAAGATTCCCGATTCCGTCAAGACTGTCTTATGATTTCTACTTTCTCTGTCATCTTATATTAAATTTCATTACTCATATATATGTCTGGTGAATTCTTAGCCGCAATTTAGTATAACTTCTACTGTGGTGACCAACTTTTAGCCATCTAATCGTTTGCAGTTTTTCCTCTGTATTGGCTATCAACAAGTACAAGACCTGTGAAATTTTTAGATCTTTATATTTTATGCTTCATCAAATTTCTTCTTGTCTTTTTCTTCTTCTGTTTACAGGGTGATATTCTCCCTTGATAGGAGCCTCACATTATAGACAACTTAATGTTTTTCTCACATTTCATGCACAATTTATTAAAAGGTTAACTCAGTTATGGGAAAAGGCCTTTGGTTTGGATTCTATATTTGATATCAGATTCAAAATTTCTCTCTGATACGATCAAAAAACTTGAGGCAGCATCCTAAACCTCAAACTTTCCTTTAATTTTTCCTGTTCCTCTATGAATGTTCCCGTTGCAAGACAACCTAATATTGAAACCGGCTTGTCGGATCAAACCAACATCTCTTTGAACCTTTTTGATACCATACTTAAAAGAACCACCACCTGGGTAGAACTCAAACGTTCATGGACCACAATTTAATGGGATATAAGCATCTAGGAACTTTTGGAAGCAAGACAGAGGCAACTTAGAAATCAGCCTTAGCTTCCTTCCCCGAAGGTTGATCCTACCCCCTTTTATCTTTCACACCACTTTTGGATGCCTAGACCCTGTACATTCTAGCCTTAAGTATAGACTCTGGAACAACACTTCCCTTTGTATTTATCTCTCCCCCTTCCCCTTTATCCCCCCCTTCTCTCTTTACCTCTCTCTCATTTTCTCTCTCTAACTCCCTACATCCTCCCATCTCTCTCTCTCTCTACCCCTCTCTCTCTACCTCCCTATTACTTGCATATTTATCTCTCCCCACCCTTTTCACCTATCTCTCTTCCTCCTTTTTTCCCTCTCTCTCTATCCCTTACCCCCCCCCTCTCTCTCTCTCCCTCCCTCCCTCTCTCTCTACCCCATCCCTCTTGTTATCAACAAAAAATTGTTCACATCATTGCACACAATGGTTGAAGAAACACATCAATTCCAACAACAATTGGTCCACCTACAACACCAAAATCCATCAAAAAGGAAAAAAACTATATACTTGGTTCAAAAATCAAAGTGCGCAAATTCACCAAAGGAAGCACACACACAATGCGCATAATGCACAAGCTAACACAACCCTCAGTGCACACTGTGCGCAAGATGCGCGACTGTCTACGAGAAAATCTGCGCACTTCTCATGCCACATTTATAAATCTTCTCGGCCTCTCAACCACTTCTAGTTAGACCCCCATCATGATTTGACACTCATATCTGAGCGAAATCTAGCTTGGAGGCTGTTCAATGGCTAGGAAGTGCCCTAAAAGGGCTCTTGTTCACACTATGAACCAGTTGTATCTTTCCATGAATGGACACTATAAATATGTGCAATGGGTGTGCTAGAAAAGAACTTCATGTTATTGTTATGCTGCAAGAATTCTTCTTGGAGAATCCTCTTTTCTCTTGGAATAATTCAAGAACTATATCAAGGCCCATTCCACTCACTTCTTGAGAGGATTGGCAATGTATTTCTTCACCATTGCCATTTTCCATTGTATGAAGAGAATAATTCTCGATTAGGGAACTCAAGAGCCTTCCCAAAGAGGAAGAGGGGATTCATAAGTCCATGCATTTTTCTATGGTGTTTATCCTATCAATATTGATCCATTGGTAGCTATATGATGGTCATTTTTTGCTTTTCATGGTTCTAGTTCTTGCAATATTCTCTAACATTCTATTTCTCTTTGTTTTTAGTTTTATTTCCTTTGTTTCATGTTTATTTGGTTATCTAATCAACTCACAAACCTCTGTCTTGTTTAATTGACTTAACTAAGAAGGTAAGCATTGTGCTTTTTCTCACCCATGTGACAAAACCAACACTACAGATTGGCGACCATACTGGGGATTGGTATCAAATTCCTCCCTATTTAAGTCTTAACACTTCTTTTTAATTGTTTTGATATGCAGGTACCAAAACCGGCCTAGTCCAACCTTCCAAAGTCAAAATTCAGAGCCAAGGCAAGATAATTTTACTTGGATATTTATTTCCCGACGAGTGATAGGAAGTGCACGGATTTCAAGGCACACAAATGTGCACTCTGCGCGTTGTGTGTGTGAAAACCTTCATTACTCTGCACATAATGTGCCCTCTGCGTGCCTGTCAGAACTACATCCCACACATAAGTTCACTTTTTGCAAATTGTAAGGATTTTTATATGTGGTTTGAGGGTCCCTAGCCTTCAGATTTTAATTTCCTGCACTTTGTAAAACAACCACACTTCACTTATAGTCCTTTATCACTAGAAAGGTTAGATAACATAAGCACATTGGGGTAAAAAGAATCACTATTCTTCTCTTTTATTTGTTTCCACATGGATGGATCATTTGGAATTTGAAATTTTGAGTTGAAGTTATTGCTTTTTCAAAAACAATCAATTAATTTGGAACGATGATAGCCGCTTCAGTCACCCAGTCTGCTTCTTGTCCCAATTCATCCCAAGCTTTGGATTTGCGCTTTTCTTTGATTTCTTTTTCCCGGCGGGTGATGGACGCTTTTCCTTTTGGCACAACTAGAGTTTGGAAGGTGCCCTCCGCATCTTTTGCCACCTGCTCCATTCTTGACACCCATCGTGTACTATTCAGTACTTACTTTCCAATGGGATTCCTCTTCCTATGCATGTGCTTCATTCTCACCATCCTGTTTGTTCTATCACTGCTCCTTTGTTGGTTGCTCAGCCTGTACCTCACTTCACAGGGATTATTCCTTTCCCTACCCTTATGTCTGTGGTATCCCCTACAATTCCGCTCCCTCTGATTGCGGTAATTCTTGTTGTCTTTCCTCTTATTGATCTTCTCTGGATGCTATCTTGTCCTTCCAATCATGGCTTGTACATAGTGGTGATCCCTTCCATCCTTTTTCCCGGTGGCGGCTCATATGATCATGATGACTCGTCCTTTATCCATGTATGGATCCCTGCCCCTGCTCGCTTGAGATCCTATTGTGCTTCTCTTCATGCTGTACTTTTTCCTGGAGGATCGATTCTAAACCTTGTCTCTCCCTCGTGCCTTATGTCACTTGTTGCATGCGGTTTGTCGTCTATACTTTCCCTCGTTCTTTCCCTGCAATTATTTCTGTCGCAAAGGTCTTTCTATCATACCCCCACCGATTGTTTATGCTGATCCTGCATGGTCATTGGTGATCGAGTGTTCGACCATAATTTCTTTCTTGGGGCTTGCTTGCCTGTGCCCAGGGCTTGAACTTCCCTTCTCGATGTCACCTTCCTTGCTTAACCTGCCTTCACGGTATTTTGTTGCTAAGTGGATGCATTATGTTATGAGTTGGTCATTTAGGAGGCTGATCTAGGTAGTGTATAGTTTCAAACCTTCCTTTCCAACCCCCTCGTTGGCTACTCTGTCCGCCAGGCCATTGGCTGACCTACGGACCCAACACAACTCCACTGTGTTTAGAGTTTTTAGATGCTCCTGGATTTTTTGTAGGGAGAGAGACAGGCGCCACTATCTCTGAACCTTGCCCACTCTAGTACCATTCTGTAGTCTCTTCGTCGTATTGATGACCAGGGTGGAGTCCCCTTCCACGATAATATTTGTCATCCTTTCGCACCTTAGGATTTCAAGGCCAAGCTCCAGGGATCCAAATTATACTGTGTTGTTGGTTGAGTTCCCCATACTCTTAGCATACAACCTGATGGAGTTACCATCACTGTCTCTGATTACCCCTCCCATCCCTGCCACTCTTGGGTTTCCTTTTGCCTCCCTGTCAAAATTTAATTTAAGGAACCCTAACGCAGGGGGTGTCCAGTTGCGGTCTCCTAGTTGGAGTTGCAGATCCTGCCCTACCATTGCACTGTTGTGCTTGTTTTTTAGGTGAAAGAACTCCAGGATGTGGGAGTCCTAATCTGTGAGTTGCATTGTTTCCTTCTTGAAGTTGCATCTCTACACTGTTTCTCGTATTTGTGAGATAATTGCATCCTTGAGATTTCCCTCTGGTAGGCTCACATTCCTGAAGATGCGTTGATTCCTCTCCTTCCATATTTCCCAAATGATCATCCCTGACGTTAGGTTCCAACAGAGGTTCACCTTTTCATTTTCATTGTAGCTCTTATTCCAGTTGTTGATGGTTGCACTGATTTTTCCCTGGATTCTATTGAACTGGCGGTAGATGCCTGCCACCTAATCCCATAGATCTGTTGTGTAATTTCACTCATCGAGGATGTAATTGGTTGTTTCCTCCTTATATTGATAGAGATGGCACCGAGAAGGGCCTATGTATCCCCTTTTCCTGAGGTTTTCCAAGGTTAGAATTCGGTTGTGTAGAACTAACCACTTGAACATTTTGATTTTTGGCCACTGGGGGTTGCTCCATATCTTTCCCCACTATTGCGCTGGGTCCTCTGGAACCTGGTCTGTGATGTAAAATTGTGCCTCTTTTAAGTTGAATTCCCCACCATTTTTCGTGCCCCACCCTAATTGGTTCTCATCCTCTGAGATTGCAATTTTTCTTTTCCCCAATTCCTCTACCACCTCTTTTGCTAGAGTTGTGATACTGTCTCTATATTGTGGATTGAGTTTGTCCCAGGTGCTCCATCTGTTGCTATCATTTCTTGGATTATAGTAGTGATGGATTGTTGTTTTTCCTTGCCCAATAATTTCCTGTTGGAGCTCCTCCCTGTTGGGATTTTCCATTATGGTTTCCTGTTGCCATGTGTCCTCCCAGAATCTGGCAGTTTGACTATTTTTTACTTCCCAAAATCTGTGTTTATGAATCCAGTTCTTGTTCCGCCAGGTGAGATTTTAGATGGTCGATCCCTCCCTTGTGTCCATGAATCAAATTCGGTCTTGATCATTGATGTTTGGGGCATACTTGGTCTCCCAAAGGTTTTCCCATGGATATATAGGCAAAAAGAGAAAGAAACCCGATCCAATTACAATATTAGCATAGATAAGTCCGCCTGATTTATTATCAGATATATAAGAAAAAAGAGAATGAAACATGATCGAGTTACAATATCAGCATAGATAATTCCGCCTTATTTATTATCAGACATATAAACAAAAAGACCATGAAAGCAGAACAAAGACTTGGCATACACAAACATAATTATCAACTTTGAAGTGTAGGGTCAAGGGTTGATCAGATCGTTGTGGGTGGTGGAGCCATTTCTATGCTTTATGAAATAATTGAAAATAGTAGGGCGGTAGGGTTCTTGAGGGTTTCCGTAAACAAAATGGAACCAGATCTTGGTGGTGCCATGCCTTGTGACGGTGTCATTAAAGACGGATTCGATGTGGTTAGAGCAAGTGCCCATGTTGAAATGTTCGTTCTAGGGAAAAATGTCTGGGGAAAAATTTAGATTTAGATTGGTTCAAAGTTCTCACGAACTCATTAACAATTTGGATTTAAATTGATTCAGAGTTTTCACCCACTCCTTAAATTACAATTTGAACGATTTGCATTGTTGACATTGTGCCATACTGAAAGCAAAAGCCTACCGCGGAGAGGTTGATTAGAGTGCACGTTATCCCACCATCCTTTATCATAAAAAAGGAGGTATTGACCTCAAATACCGAATATATATTTGTGCACTAACAAATTCATGTATTAATATCAAAGTAAATTAATAAGTAGATAAACATAATATTTTTAGAGTGTAAATTATGCTTCAGATTTAAATTTAATAGGGATTTTGTGTAAATTATGATTGATAGGAATTTTGTGTAAGAGTTTTGGCTTATTTTAAAATAATTTAAATTATTGGAAATTCAAAAAATAAGTAAAGCAAGATTAAACTTTTTCTCATTCAAAAAAATATGTACTCTATCCTATTAATATACTAAAATTTAAACACCTTTGGGGCTTGTATTCTATAACCAAAAATTTAGCCAAAAATTTACCTCTAGGGTTTGCACGTTGTAACCAAAATTTCCCATGAGACCACCCATCCCAAGACTCATCTATCTGAAGCTCACTTAATGGTGGAGTTCTCCCCACAATCAATCCCAGTTACCTTGCTATCCCATTTGCAAAACCTTAGCAAGTATTGTGCCTTATGAACTATACTTCATAAAGTTTTGCAAATATTTTTTAAGGCTTTGGAAATGGGGTAGCAAGTTAAGTGGGCTTCATTGTGGGAAAAATCCACGATCAAACGTGCTTGAGCCAAATGAATCTTGGTATGGGTGACCTCCGAGAAATTCTTGTTTACCAAGTGCAAGCCCCAGAGGTGATCATTGATGCTATGTGATTCATTTCACTACTTTCAATCCCACTTCTTCACTATTGTGAGTATCACCCAATGCAATGAGCGCTAAGTGGACTATTAAAAATGATGAGAAATTAGTCAATTGTGACTAGTACTCATGTATATGGATCATATATTAATGACTTACTCTACATAGATAATATTGAAAATGATATCTAATATGTTGGACTACAGAATCCCTCGATAATTAACAACTTCTCACTAAGACAATGTTTCCTACATTTTTCACCAAATAAGTCATTATTGAAAGGTGGATAGAACCAACCTACTTTTTCTAGGGTGGAGTGTATGCATTATTAAAAATGACACCGATAACTTCATTTTTGTTAGAATTTGATGAAGTTAAAAGTCTATAGAGGGAATTGTTGGATTTTTTAGGTTCTTGTTCTATTGAAAGATCCTTGAAACCCTAGTGGGGTGGAGGAACTATCAAGAACCCAAATGTTTTTGAATTCGTTACTTGAAAATTTTTCGAAAAGGGGATTATTTTGGATAGTCCCTATATATTATGCCCTTACTTAGGCCTTCTGCCCTTTCAAATTTGTTGGGTTAGTTTCCAGTTTGTTGCAAGTGGTTCTCCCCTTTAAGCATTATTTTCACCATCTTCACATACTGGCCTCCCTCCATTCCTTCCTTGTTGATGGATTAATCTTTTTCTATGTGACACACTTTCAAAAAGGAAGGGAAATTAATAAGAACTAAGTAGTGTATCAATAAATGCTATATATGTTTGGATATATATGATGGGATCTATTCATCATTTCAAATCCAAAATGTATTGCATTTAATGCTTCACTACTTGGTGCATAATGATTTCTCGTTCGATGTACACTTCTTGTTGAAATCAAGTGGCTAGAAGGGGTTCACACACACAATAAACATCCACAAAAGATGTGCAGTGAACTCATTCTCACACTATCTAGCTTCATTGCATTTCCTAGTTTTTTGAAGAAGTCCTTTAAATTTTATTGTTAGGAAAATGATATCACTTGAGGGAGAATGCTCTTGGTTTTTGGTTTTAACCATCTCATTCACTAGTATTATTCAAGAGGAGGATATTAATTTTCATTATAGGTTTTTTGTCTATGTGGAAGATCTTTGGAGGTGTAATTAGATATTGGAGGCACCAACAATACACACTCTCTCATTTTGTGAGTATTATATTGCCTGGAAATTTGAGGTATTTTTATTCTTTAGAGGCTACTTTGCTAGTAGTATTTGCTTGGTTTATAATGGTCGAGAATGTTAAGGTCCTAACCTGGACATAGGTAGATCAATGTATTCGGATGTAATAAAGGTCAATATTAATAAGGCCTTTCAATAAAATAGAATAAGGCATATGTAAGAAGACCTAATAGAAGCTTCCGCTTCTAGAAGGATCTTCCTCTAGATGCTTCTCTTAATAGACATATTTAGTATAAATAAGGGTCGAGGGTATGAAAACCCTATCTTGGAGATTATTGTAACAGAGCGTTGCTCGACTGGAGGTTTCCCCCTCGAAGAGGCCTATGAACATTGCTTTCTGAATCAAAGTTCTATTTCAGTTGTTGTTCTCATATTATTTCTATGTTATTGTGGAGATTATGCTGGTTATATTACTGTTATTCTGCCATTTCTAGCATTTTATTTCTATTCTGCATATTTATTATATCTGGTATCTTGCAACTGGTATTAGAGCACTTTCCTTGGCAGAAATTGTGGGTATTTTTTTTTCAGGGTAGAGATGCATTTCGACTTTTTTAAGCCACAAGGATCTGTCGTTACGCGCATAAACCCGTGGTTGATGGATTCCTACATGCAGGAAATACAAGTGGTTCTTAAGAGCACATCTGTTGGCCACCCTTGTACCCCTGTTGGTACCCCTTCGAGTGGTAGCGCATCAGAAAACACCTGTGTACGGATCAGCCTAGATTTCCTGAAGCCCTCTTTAGATAAACCTATCGGCCACTGAACTACTATAGTGTCATTGAGAACAACACTCAAGAATATACTCTCTAGTACTTGGGTAGTCAGGTAGTATGGCTAAGGGTATGGTTTATCCTCCTTAGTTAGTGCCCTGAGATATTGGGCCGAGTACTACTGTTGGACCCCGCACGTATATCAGAGAGCTATAGCACAGGGCAAACCCTTGTCTGTAGAACCCTTGAATACCTAACCCTTGGGGAACCTAAACAGCAATATAAACAAATTAAATCGGCGAGATCTATTAACCCGCATCTGTATTCGGGTTGATAAGTAAATACTCTCTGGTTCAGAATTTGGGGAT
>ML793881.1:131128-160036 GCA_009831015.1 Picea engelmannii | reverse complement strand
GAGAGAGAGAGAGAGAGAGAGAGAGAGAGAGAGAATTTTTTTGTATTAATAGAAACGCATTCACGTTCTTGTTACTAATAAAACACACTCATTCTAGGACATGCACGCAGTTTAAGAACGTGCACATGATTTAGGAACGTGTGAGCGTTATGTGAATTTCAATTTTTTTTAGGTGGGAGTGACAACTCTAGCATACGTGTTTGCTGAGTTGGTTGCCTCATATTTAGGTTTGGGATGACAAACCTAGTGGTTCGGTCTACAAATACATAAAAATGTCCATTTTTATGAATTCCTCTCCATAGATATGTTTTTGCCGTTATTTTTATATAGGATACACAATTCAGTTATTGACGAAACTATAGAAACATATAGAGTTGGATTTGTAGATTCCAAATATACAATTTAAATTTTTTTTAATAATGTTTACCTTTTTTAGTCTATTTTTGTCTTCTCATATATCAAAATCCAAGAATATATATATCTCTTGTTTATGCTATAACTTTTTTTCGGCTTAACCATTTCTAGAATGAGTTATATGTGACACTAGAGGAGATTGATAGCTACGATCTAAAAATAAATAAATTACTTTTATCATGTTAAGACCCTCTTAACCTACATGAACAAAAGATGTTGTAATTTCAGGCATATGTTGACTTTGATAATTTAAAAAATATATAAAATTAATATGAATTTTTTTCCAAAAAATACACAACACAAGAAAAACGGGTTCTCTACAAGTATACAAATTTTTGGAATGAAATTCCATCATTAAGGTACTCAACACCTGCACGAACAAAAACACATACCTTATATCTTGTTGGAAAAATAAGATACTACTATTAGAAAAAACCAATTTTGACATAGTTATTCACAATTTCTATGAATAAAAGTTGTATATTCGGAAAACTAATTCAATTTTCTATGTTTCATATTCTTACACCATATTCAAATTTATTGTAAAAATACCTTTAATAATCCCTCCAAGTTAAGATATTGTTGTTTTTCCAAGTTTGCATTGCGAGTAACGCATCACGAGAGACCATCATTAACTTGCACTCACCCATATTTTCTTTAGTTCAATGAAAACAAGGTTCCTTGATAGCTATAATAACTCTATTTTCATATAGTGTTGTGGCTACCTGCAAACAACTAACATACAACATAACAATAACCTTCTATTTGTATCAATCAATTATTAATTTTCATAAATAAAAATAATTTTACTGTGAATTTAACTAAGAATTTTTAGCAACACTTCTATTTTTTATTTTAATAAAAAAACATATTAAATATCAAGGGAAATACTTCTTTACTTGGTTGTATTGTATTTCCTTAGTTGTATGGTTATGGTGTCGTCTACTAAGAAAAAAAGGTTCCTCTTAATCCTCCCTCACCACTTGTTCAAAGTGGAAGAACAATCCTCCCTGCCAACTAGGAGATTAACTAGCTTCCAAGACTCAAATAACCACTTTGGTTTAATATCCCTCTATGCAAGGGATCTAAGAACAATAATGCATAGATGTTCACTCTAGTAGAATTTCATAATAAACAAATAACAAACGATTTAGATTTTTCTAACTAAAAAAATGAGAAATAGAAACCCAAAGTATTTTTTCATTCCCAATTTTTATAACTTCCCCATCCAAATCCCCCTAAGCCTCCTCAAACTACAGCCATTACTATGTTAAACCACCTTACCCTTAAGCTCCTAGATAATAAATTGTAAAGTATAAAAAGTATCTCAATCACATGTTGAATCATTGATATATTTGACACTTATATCAAGATTAATGACAACCAACCATACACATTTATTACAACCATAACAAGGTCCCACTAGTTATGCAAATGAATACCTATCACGTCTTTAGATATTTTGAGTGCATATAATATAATTTCCCATAACACAAATAAATTATGTAATAATGATCCTAATTATAAACAAATGATTTACTAACATAAGCATACTAGTGTATGCACCTTGAGGGTGTTTACGTAGCTATGGTAGCTACCATACACGTACCTTGCAAATGTACTTATAACAATAAGAAATCAATGCTTCTAATGCACAATTCCTTTCTATCCACAATCATGCATGCATGCAAATAATTAGAGTAAGTACATTTTCTAATAACTTCCATTGACAATAATAACAATGATTCAATAACATGCTACATAGATAATCACCTAACAATTATAAAAAATGAACTAGACAAGTGTATTTAGGAAATATCAAAACATAATATCACGATGTCCTATAGCAAAGGATAAAGCAACCCAATTCATATCACGATCCCTTCTAGACTTGGATTCTCTCTTGAACACCTAATCAACTCTACTTCCATCTTCCATCTCTCATATCATCTTCTTCTAAAATATACTATAGCATTGACTATATCAAATCTAACTACGAATATAATCATAAGGTCGAAGCATTGACTATATCAACCTAACTTCCCCAATAGGGAACTGACAATTGTCATCACACAACTAAGCGAGTGTGGCTAACATTATCCTCCCATGACTCTAAGTTTCAAAGGATACATGGTGGATAACACCTCCACCCCTTCTAATAGAACCAAGGTCAACTCCCTAACATTGAGTCCCAACCATACTATATCACTCTTGTTATAAGAGCTTCGAATAACCACTCTATGTAAGCATTGCTTCACATAAAAAGCACACCTATCCATGAATCATAGTAGTATTTGAAATCATAATGAAAATCATAAATAAAATTAGCAGGCAATGATCTTCCTATTTTTTATGAAAACCAATTTACCTCAACACTACATCCATTTAGCTCTTGCATATCCCATCAACCTATAGGTTAACACACAAATGGCTCACAAAATACTTTCATGCAATTATCCATCATTATGCACTAATGACCAATCAACAAGTGTATATATATTCACTTAAATCATGCATTGCATCTATATATGTACATAGAAAAAAATCCTGAACTAATATCCATGTGGGGTTAATTTAAATATTTTAATTACATAACCAAAATGGAATCACATAACTATGATCATCATAAACATGCAATAAAAAAAATCTTGCGCTATCAACATGTAGATATATCAAATAGGTCCAAATGTATATACATCAAATGTCGTCATTAGTGTAGTTGAGTCTAATTAAATACTAAGAAAATAAATACTTAGATAAATAGAAATAAATTTTTGGTTGCGTAAGGCCAATATGTGGGGTGATATATACATCAACCCTTTAAGAAACTTCATCCCAAAGTCATAGTCAAGTAAAAAGTTCAAAGTAATCTCAACACATGGTCTTTGTGTTCTCCTAGTAACAAATCTCATGATGTTCTTTTCCCATGCTCAACCATAGTTGACCATGGTCATCCAAAGTCAACCATAGTCAACCAAACTTACCATAATCACCCATGGTCAACCATAGTCAACCATGGTTAATAATAGTCAACCATATTCAACCATGGCCAACCCAAGTCAACCATGGTCAACCAAAGTCAACCATCATCAACCATACTCAACCATGGTCAAATATGGTCAACCACACTGAACTTTAGTTAACCATACTCAACTAAATTTAAGCATGGTGAACCATAGTGAACTAAGGTCAACCGTAGTCATTAATAGTCAACCAAAATCAACCATAGACAACCATGGTCAACCATAGACAACCATGGTCAACCATTGTTAACCATAGGAAACCATAGTCAACCATGGTCAACCATAGCCACAAATAGTTAACCATAGGAAACCAGGCTCAGAGTAGTCACCCATGGTCAACCATACTCAAACAAAATCAACCATGGTCAACCATAGTCCACCATATGCACTCATTGTCAAACATACTCAATAATGGTCAACCCTAGTCAACCCCATTCAACCATAGTAAACCATAGTCAATCATACTCAACCATAGGCAAACACGGTCAACTGTGTTCAGTCGTAGTCAACCATGGGAAACCATAGTCAACCAAGGTCAACCAAGGTCAACCATAATAACCCATGGTTAATCATAAGAAACCATAATCAACCATATTCAACAATAGTTAACCATGGTCAACCATACTCAACCATGGTCTGCCATCATCAACCATACACAACCATGGTCAATTGTAGTCAATCATGGTCAACTAGTCCTCCCTTGCACATTGATCATCAACTAACACAACCACATTTGAGTAAAAGTAGTTGATATGCGACACAATTTTCCACCTTTTAATACTAATAGGGTCGATCATGTACATCAACCACTTTTACTAAAATGTGGCTGTGCTAGTACTAAACTAGGATGTGAAAAAGAAAATGTTGAGAAGAGTAACTCAGAAGGTCTTCTCCATGCATGGCATTCTATCATGGTAGAGGACAATGAAACTAGCCAAGTTGATGGGTTAAATTTTTTTCCTAAGTCTAACTTAGAAAAAGTACATTAAATGTGTTATATTTTAATGTTTACTTAATGAGCACTTTTTTTTTAAGTTAAAAGTAAAAATAATTTAAGTGATGTTTCTTTTAATCTGGCCATCCATTTCATTGAGAGAGTGAGGGTTGATCACATCCCTTGATGTGTTTTCGCTTTCTCATTGAGATAAAAAAAATTGACTTAGTGGTTGGGCACATTATTTCACTTGAGAGAGGGTGAGTTTCAACAAGAGGAGATTTGCTTGAGGGTTTGTTGGAGAAGAGTTGCAGAGAATACGGAGGAGAGTTCTAGCAGGTGGATCGACTAGTTTTCTCAACCATTTGTAGAGGTCGTACTACATATTTGAGAGAGTTTCACGTGTGATGCAGAGACAACGCAACTGGGTTGTACGATTTGCGCAGAGGCTTATTTGTTGGGTCAAATTTTCTATTGTTGGGTTTGATTTGGTTTGGAGATGGCCGTACAGGTGTTGGGTAGTATTTTTGTCGGAATTTCCTCAACCATTGTTGTAACTCGATCTGCTTTGTAAGAGATCTCTATATTTTCTACTGCAATAATAAAATCCACAAACTGAAGAACGAGTTTTCCTATATTTGGTTTTTCCGGGGGTTATTTTACCCAAAAATATTGGTGTTCTCATGTGATGTGAATGTTGTTATATTCTTCACTGTAGATCATATTTATTTCTTCCTTGCTATTTATTTTTCTATGAAGAAAACCTAGTTGTAAATGAAAAATAACAATTTTAGAAATTCAAATGTGCTGAATAAATTTCTGGGTAGTAAAGATTGTTGAAGTTTTCAGTTTATCTTGTTGGGTTTTAGTGGATTCACATGGTATCAAAGCAGGACCGTTGGAGTAACAACATCGGAGTAGGATTGTTGGAGTAACAACATTAGCGCAAGATTGTTAGAGTAACAACATGTGAATAGGACTATTGGAGTAACAACATCAACGTATTGTTGTTGGAGTAACAACATCAACATATTGGTCGATTTCATATCTAAGAATGGGACTATTGGAGTAACAAAATTAGCGTATTGATTATAGAAGATCAATTTCATATCCAACCACATGATCAGTTTGTGAGACATCGTAGGGTTTGGAAAAATACACTTTCAAAATGGCCATGAATTTGAGAGTTGAGGATAGACTTCAAGGCACTCATAACTTCCCTACCTAGAAAGAGAGGGTTACCAAAATCTTGGATGTCAATGATGTCCTTGAGCATATTACAGATAAAGCAACAACTCCTACAGATGAAACTTTATTGGGAGCCAAGAAGAACGGTGAAGTGAAGGAAATGGGCATAATCCTTGATGGGGTAAAGGATCACATAATCCCTCACCTCTCAGGGAAAACATTTGCTAAGGACATGTGGGAGGCCTTGGGTGTCCTCAATTAGAGTAAAACTGAAAACAATATTATGGTGCTTCAGGAAAGGTTGTGAGGTACTAAGATGGCTAAGGGCAAAGATGTGGTTCCTTACCTCACTCATATTACACGGATCGGGGACATGCTCAGAGCAGTTGTCTCAAAGACAGAGTTGATTTTAAGGTTTGTCTGAGCTATTCTCTGAGTTTTGAAGGCCATGTTTGAAAAATGTTGTAATTTTGACCCCGTTTAAAAAAATGGTAGTACTAGTAGCACCACTTTTTGAATTGGGGGTTGATTTTGATGCTTTTTATGCAAAATTATGGATTTTTATACAATGTTTGAGGAAATAATATTAAACAATATTGTGTTTTAAGTATAATGTTTTATA
This sequence comes from Picea engelmannii, assembly GCA_009831015.1. NCBI lineage: Eukaryota > Viridiplantae > Streptophyta > Pinopsida > Pinales > Pinaceae > Picea > Picea engelmannii. The sequence continues at coordinate 153,855 of ML793881.1, read as the reverse complement.
AAAAAATTAAGAATCTTTATAAATAAATTGAATTGAATATAAGAAACTGAAATTCAGTTTTAATATTAAATAGTATTGTGACTACACATAAGTGGATCAAAGTCCAACCCGATGTCCTCTAAATTTTTTAGTTCCAGAGGTGTAAAAAAGAATACTCAATCATCTGAAGTCATTGGTTCCAAACTTATGGGAACACCAAACAAAAAAATGTTTTTGAAATTTATATATTGTGTTTTATACCATGTTTAAATAAAAAACAATAACCTTCATAAATAAATTGAATTGAATATGTGAAATCCTAAACTTTGTTTGTGAAATTTTAATATATAAATAAACTATAAAAATTTTGAAATTTATATATTGTGTTTTATACCATGTTTAAATTAAAAATAATAACCTTAGTAAATAAATTGAATTGAATATGTGAAACGAGTTTAGGAAACATGGGAGCTCAAAGTAAATTTGGGATATATATTAAAAAATATTTTAATTACAACTATATTTTAGATTACAATGTATAGAGATATTGATACATTTAAAATCTTATTTCAATAAAATTGAAGATCTATAGAGGACAATGTTTCTCCGCAACAACTACAATATTAAAATTACTAATTTAATTTGTGCTAATAATAATATGAATATATTTAACAAAATACTGAAACTTTAATGTCCCTAAATATTCCATTAGAAAATGAGAAACAAAATTGAAAATACATATACACAATTTTAACATATTTTATTAGACTTTCATGTTTAGTTTGGCATTGAAGAAAAACATAGATGTATTAAAAAAAATTCATATTCACAACTATAAAATGAATATTATTAAGTTTTTTTAGATAACTGATTTTTGAAATAATATTTGCCTTAGTTTAATCTTAGTATATAAGTTGGAAACCCGATCCAATTAAGCATAGATAAATCCATCTTATTTATTATTAGATACATAAGCAAAAAGAGCATAAAATCTGATCCAATTACAATATTAGCATAGATAAGTCCACCTTATTTAGTATTAGATATATAAGCAAAAAGACCATGAAAGCAGAAAAGAGACTTCGCATACACAAACATAATTATCAGCTTTGAAGCGTAGCGTCAAGGGTTGATCAGATCATTGTGAGTGGTGGAGCCATTGTGATGCAGGACGAAATAATTGAAACTGGTAGGGCGGTAGGGTTCTCGAGCGTTTCCGTAAACAAAACGAAACCAGATCTTGGCGGTGCCATGCTTTTTTACGGTGTCGTGAAGGATGGATTCGATGTCACAAGAGTAAGCACCCATGTTGACGGGTTCGATGCCATGAAAGTCAGATGACATTTTGAAATGTTTGGTCTGGGGAAAAATGTTCCAGTACTGAGGTCGCCCTCGTTCACCCCGATTATCTGCCTTGCTTGGTTGTTGCGACGCCCTACTTGTGTCTGCACCCACTGCCTCACATCATTATTGGGCCTAGTGGGCGTGGTGTCATGCCTCAAATTCCCCTGTTGGATCGCCGCATACAGATACTCCACAATATTTTGTGCCATGCCTGGACCTACCCTGTATTGCAATTTCATAACAGGCTGCAGAGGTTGATTGGGGAACCACCCATCTCCCACTGATATGTTATTCAACCATTCTGCGTCGATTGGCACCTGACTAGGGTTTGTGTGATATCACATCCTTTCAATTCCAATACCTCTAAGACTCCCTTACTTATGCAAGATAAGATTGCAAAGTAACCAGTGCTCGATGATCTGATGTGTTGATCCGAGGCATTCAAAGCTCAACATGTTTTGTACCGCCACGATGGAGTGTTCTCATTCCATCGTTCACTTCTCCATGTGGTGGACATAGTAGAGATAGAGGTGAAATTGTGCAACCAACCGCTCCATCTTGTATTTCTGATCCTTCTCGACCTCAACTAGCAGTTTGGTAATAGTTTCCAGGCTACCGAGGTGACTTAGAATTTGTCCATCTTTCTCTTGTGATTCGAGTTATCCTCCCATCTCACTTCTTCCATTTTCGAACTCACCTTGCTGATCATCATCTTAGTTAGCCACACCATCTCCATTGTTTTATGGTAGAGGGTTTCCCTGGGCTGCATGGCCCCTGGGCCAGTTACCCAGTCTGCTTCCTGTGCCAGTGCATCCCAAGCTTTGCCTTTGCGCTTTTCTTTGATTTCATTTTCCCAATGGCTGATGGTTGCTTTTCTTTTCAGCGCAACAAGAGTTTGGAAGGTGCCCTCTGCATATTTTTTCGTCTGCTCCATTCTTGACACTCATCGTGGACTATTCGGTACTTCATTTCCAAGGAGATTCCTCTTCCTGTGCGTGTGCTTCATTCTCACCATCCTGTTTGGTCTGTCACAACTCCTTTGTTGGTTGCTCAACATGTACCTCACTTCACAAGGATTCTTCCTTTCCCTACCCTTGTGTCTGCGGTATCCCTTGCAATTGCACTCCCTCTTATTGCGGTAATTCATGTTGTCTTTCATCTTATTGATCTTCTCCAGCTGCGGTCTTGTCCTTCCAATCATGGCTTGTCCATAATGGTGATCCCTCCCGTCCTTTTTCCTGATGGAAGCTCCTATGAACATGACGAATCGTCCTTTATACCTGTGTGGATCCTTTCCCCTACTCGCTTGAGATCCTACTGTGTTTCTCTTCATACATGTACTTTGTCCTGGAGAATCGATTATGAACCATGTCTCTCCCTCATGCCTTACATCACTTGTTGCATGCGGTTTGTCATCTGTACTTTCCCTCATTCTTTCCCTGCAATTCTTTTTGTCACAAAGTTCTTGTTGTCGTACCCCTATCGATTGTTTATGCTAATCTTGCATGGTCATTTGTGATCGAGTGTTCGAACATCATTTCTTTATTGAGGCTTGCTTTCCTACCGCTAGGCCTTACACTACCCTTCTCGATGTGACCTTCCTTGATTAACATGCCTTCATGATATTTTGTTGCTAAGTGGATGCAGTCTGTTCTGAATTGGTCATTCTAGATGTTGATCCAGGTAGTGTCTAGTTCTAAACCTTCCTTGTCAACCCCCTCGTTCGCTAGTCTGTATGCCAGGCCATTCGCTGATCTACAGACCCAGCGCAACTCCACTGTGTTCATATTTTTTAGATGCTCCTGAATTTTTTGTAGGGAGAGAGCCAAGCGCCAGTGTCTCTGAAACTTGCCCACTCTGGTACCGTTCTGGAGTCTCTTCATTGTATTGATGACCAGGGTGGAGTCTCCTTCCACGATAATGTTTTTCATCCTTTCACGCTTAAGATTTCAAGGCCAAGCTCTAGGGCTCCAAATTCCATTACATTGTTGGCTGACTTCCCCATACTCTTAGCATAAATCGTGATAATGTTACCATCAATTTCTTTGATTACCCCTCCCATCCCTTCCACTCTTGGGTTTCCTTTTGCCGCCCCATCAAAATTTAATTTAAGGAACCCTTACAAAGGGGGTCTAGTTGTGGTATCCTAGTTGGAGTTGCATATCCCACCCTACCGTTGCGTTGTTGCGCCTATCTTTTAGGTGAAAGAACTCCAGGATGTGGGAGTCATCATCTGTGACTTGCACTGTTTCCTTCTTGCAGTTGCGGCTCTACACTATTTCTCGTATTTGTGAGAAAATTGCATCCTTGAGCTTTCCCTCCAATAGGCTTTCATTCCTGAAGATGTATCGATTCCTCTCCTTCCATATTGCCCAGATTATCATCCCCAGTGTTAGGTTCTAGAAGAGGTTCACCTTTTCATTTTCATTGTAGCTCTCATTCCAGTTGGTGATGGTTGCACTGATGTTTCCCCGGATTCTATTGGACTGGTAGTAGATTCCCACTGCCCAATCCCATAGCATTGTTGTGTAATTGCACTCATTGAGGAAGTGATTGGTTGTTTCCTCCTTAGCTTGAGAGAGGTGGCACTGAGAAGGGCCTATGTATCCCCTTTTCCTAAGGTTTTCCCAGGTTAGAATTCGGTTGTGGAGAACTAACCACTTGAACATTTTGATTTTTGGCCATTAGGGGCTGCTCCAGATATTTCCCCACTGTTGTTTCTGTTCCTCTGGAACCTGGTCCGAGATGTAAAATCGTGCCTCTTTTAAGTTGAATTCCCCACCATTTTCCATGCCCCACCTTAATTGGTCCTCGTCCTCTGAGATTGCAATTTTCCTTTTCCCCAATTTCTCTTCCACCTCTTTCTCTAGAGTTGTGATACTATCTCTATTTTGTGTATCGAGTTTGTCCCAAGTCCTCCATTTGTCGCTATCATTTCTTGGCTTCCAGTAGTGATGGATTGTTTTTTTTCCTTGCGCAATCATTTCCTGTTGGAGCTCCTTCCCATCGAGAGTTTCCATTCTGGGTTCCTGTTTCCACGCGTCCTCCTAGAATCTGGCAGTTTGACCATTTTTTACTTCCCAGAAACTGCGTTTATGATACAATTCGTGTTGTTACAGGTGAGATTTTAGATGCCTCATCCCTCCCTTGTGCCCATGAATCGAATTTGGTCTTGATCATTAATGTTCAGGGCATAATTGGCGTTCCAAAGGTTTGCCCATGGAACTGATTTTTCCTTGACCCATCTCCACCAGAGTTTTACCCCGTAGGCTTCGTTGGTTACTTGTGGGTCTTGTAACCCCAGGCCGCCTTTGCGTTTTGGTCGACAAACCTTCTCCCAGGCTACCATGGCCCATTTCTTTTTATTTTCAACACCTAGTCTTAGGAAATCTCTTTGAATGGTTCTTATCTCTTGAAGTATTCATTTCGGATTAGGGAACACTGACATCATATACGCTGAAATTTCTTGTAGGACTGCTTTGGTGAGGATAAGCCTCCCTGCCAGGTTGAGAGCTCTGCAAGTCCAATTTTTTACCCTCTTCTGCAGTTTATTGATCACTCCTTCCCACGTTTCCATTTTTCATGCTCTGTCCGTCAGGGGGATTCCCAAGTATTTCGTTGGGAGTGTTTTGCGTTCAAACCCCAGAATGTTGGCTAGGTTTCTTTGTGTAACACCCTGCTTCCACCAATTTGTAAAAATAACTATACTGGCCAAGAACTGTGGAAAACTCAAAAATGTGAATGTGTGATGTGAATGGACCTTGTGAAAAAGGTCGATGAATGTGAATAATATCATGAATATATATATATATATATATATATATATATATATATATATATTGCGAGACTGCTCAGAGGGGATATGCTGAAAAAGAGACCACGATGGCTGAAGAAAGGTGGTGGAAGGCACCTGAAAAGGTGGCATTAACTTCCACTGAAACCAATACTGTATTTGGAATTCACTAGCCCGGAGAACCAAGAGCGGCTCGGTGGCCCGAAATAAATTACTCGTAGGTTGGTAGGTAGATGGCTCCTCAGGAATTAATGATGGATGGGGGAAGTGAACCACCCATCCGTAGGAGCCTCGGGCCTGACCACCACGAGGGAAATCACGCCACACGCAACCTCGCAAGAGGGAAATGCATGAGGAAGAAGCGCGGAGGGGGAAGATGCGAGGAGAGGAAGAGAACTCTGGAAAATACAAAGTGAGTGATAGAAGAGAAGGGGGAGAGTAACCCTCATTCACGGTCACTGGAAAACCGAGACACAGTCTCGCAACATCGTGGTCTTAGCTCGAGGGTGGCTAGTGGTAAATCCTATTGGAATTGTTGAGCCTATGGTTGGGTGGAAATGAGCACCCCTCTTAGCAGTTGCATCACCTCTGGTGTTATTTCTGATAAGTGTTATTTGAAGTTAATGCCATAATCACATGTTCAATTTTATGTGCTTGTAAATAGTTCTAAATAGAAGTGTTTACCTAACATTTGATTTGATAGAATGGATGCCTGTGTATGCTTACATGCCATAGTTGTTTTCTGCACAAATGATTAAGTCTGGGACATGAGTTTGCTCCACCGAGAATCATCTTATTTGCTTAGTTTCTCCTAATATTCTGGGAAGGCACCTTGAGAGTACTATTTTTTGAGAATTACCCCATAAACCTTGTAATCGTACTGAACCTTACCAGAGACTCGATTAAGATCAGGGATAATTGTCCAGGAACCATCTGAGTGTTCATGCAATCCGGGTCTGGAACCCTTATGCAAGAAAGAGTAGCTTTCTAAGGTCTTGGGGTCATGGGAGCCTGAAGCTCCGAGAGTTTGAACTTAGTGATTCAAGCTCAGAAGGGATAGTGAGTTCAAAGATCGAAAGAAAATACCCTATCGCTTGGTAAATGACGATCGAAATCCTTTTGGGAATACCCCAAGCTTGTCAACACCGACGGATCTAGAGAAGGAGCGTAGGCATTAAGACCTCGCCCTTTTCAGCCTTCGCAAATAGCGATGGGATACTGGACTGTAGATCCCAGGGACCCATCGGAGCTCTATAAGATGTCGATCTTAACCTTTACTTAGGAGGGAGAGTGAACTCGACTACGTCCCAAAAGTCCTGAAGACATCGGGACCATCCATGTTGGAGGATAGGTGGCAGAGATCTGACGTCTCGATACATCGCGTATCGGGGGTTTGTGAGTTTGGAGGTGGAAGACCAAACCCTTGGAGTCGCGAAGTCCCGAATAGCGAGAAGTAGGAGCAACCATTGAGTCAGGACCTCCTTGCCATATCACATATTGGGGTCTCGGAGGTTGAGGGGAATCAGTTTCGACTATAGAAGTCATGAGCTTGCGAGTTGCGAGAGCTTGTGAAACATGTGGCACGTCCACTTGGTGGGACCCACGTGGTTGACAGGTGGTGGACATGTGTCGTTTGAAACGGGAGTCAACATCCTGTTGACTTCTTGTACTTCGGGTTCTCATAAGAAAGGATCACAAAGGCCCAACAACTCAAGTCGTGAAATCACGAGGAGCGGTGACATCCATAGGATCCAAGACGTGGATGACCGTTGGATCATAGCCTCACCGTACGTATCGCACATTCGGAGGATCGGATATTGAGTGGACCTCGTCTCGACTGCAGAAGTCGCGAAGTGTCGAGAGCTGAGGCACGGGTGTGGACACACGGCAGAACCGCAAGGTGAGGCCCATGTGGTTGATAGGTGGATACGCATCACCTAGAGAAGGGAGTCAACGCTTCGTTGATTTCTCACATATCGGGGATTTACGAGATAAGAGTGTGAAGGCTTGACGCTTCAACCTGAGAGGTTGTGAGAAGTGAAAAGCATCAAGGAAGGAGTCAATCCAGCGTTGACTTCTCGTGTCTCGGGAGATCGCAATAGGAGGGCACGAGAGTTCAACCCACGAACTCACGAAGGTGTGAGTTGTGAGAGGCGCTGGTATTTAATCCCTATCCTATGGTTACGCATGGAGAGTGCTAATAAGGAGGGGCCATACCATATCGGAATCTCAGGTATCGACGATTGATGAAAAAAATTCGAGGGTCTTCGACTCACGACTCGCGAGGTCGTGAGTTGTGAAAGGCGCTTGCATTTATGTGCGTATGTGGTCCTATCGAGATAGGGACTAAAGAAAGGGAGCTAGTGCTTTGTCGTTAAGCGGTGGGTAGATTTGGATAGCCAGAATCTGCGCGCCCAGATCTACGGCCAGGGTTTCATTCTGGAGCCCTCTCGCCATTCTATCTTTAAGATTGGACTCACTTGTATCACTGAGTTGCAAAACACGAAAAGGCGCCTAGTTTGTTTGGCCTATGGTCCTAACCCACGATCACAGGGAGGTGAACAAGGAAGAACTAGCCTACGCTAGGCCCCCGTAGGACCTCAGGGATTCTGTCCCTTGAGGAAAAGTGAAAATTTTATTATGTCGTAGTGGGTGTGTTACAAATTGCTATCAGAGCATGGTTACAACACTTGGCCTACTTTGGCTCATGAACGAGTTGTGCAGAAGCTCTGTTCGGAACACTCTTAAAAAGAGTAGCCCCTTGTCTTAACCTTCCTAATCAAAATATGAAGTTAAGAATGACAAACCCCTATTGTGTGTGTGTACATGTGAAAATATGAATTATGTACTGGTTATAAATAAATATAAATATTGACTAACAACCAACATTTTTCCTTTTGCACACAAGTGGAAGATCAACCGCGGGAAGTTATCAATGCATAGTATGGTGACTCACCATGAAGTGGGAGAAGGCTCCCACAATAGAGACGAAGAGTCTGACGAAAGGAGGGCAGTAGGGACCCCTCCAGATCTAGCCGAGACCATGAGGAGTCTCATGGTCGAATTACAAAGATGCAAGGCTGGCAATGAAAGGATGATGAAAGAACAAGAAAAACAAACAAAAATTAACGCAGTTTTACTGTAGAGTTTATCCGATCTACAAAGACAAATGCAACATGACCCTGAAACTCAGAAACATGGTCATATCAGTGGCCACACTAAGAGGACCACCTCAAAAAAGGTCCACCCCAGAGGTAAAGGACCAGTGCCAAGTGATTCCTCTGAGAAGGAAGCTGGTGATTCTAAAGGCTCTTCTAGCAGCAGAACCAGTTCCTCTTCTCGAAAGAAACAAAAGAAGAAAAATCCTTCCAAAGGTCAAAAATTTGAAGAATTCAGAAAGGCCAAACCACCCTCCTTCGATGGTGAAATAAAGAAGGGAGAGGAAGCAGAGGCCTGACTACTTGGACTAAAGAAGTATTTCAGGGTCCATGACTTTTCAGAAAATATGAAGGCCCGAGTGGCCACCTTCAACTTGAATGGAAAGGCTTCCATTTGGTGGGAAGACCTTAATAATATGAAAGGGGTTCATGAAGAGGACCTGTCTTGGGAATGGTTTGAGAAATACTTTCGGAAGAAGTATCTGTCGGAAAAATATTTCGCCAAAAAGACTAAAGAGTTTTATGAACTCAAACTGGGACAACTCACTATAGAAGAATATGTCAACAAATTCCTCGATTTGTTGAGGTATGTACCCTATATCAAGGCGGAAAAGGAAAAGGTGCAATACTTTATCAGTGGACTACCTAAGGACTATCGGAATAGAATTGAATATGATGAGCCAATGACTCTAGAAGACACTATTTGAAAGGAAACCTATTTTCATGAACAGTTTGGGCATCAAGCAGAACCCCATGAAGGATGGAAACAGAAGAATAGTTCAAGATTTCAAAAAAGGCGAATTAAATCACCAGGATTTAAGAACTACAAGAAGAACCCAAGAATGAACTTTCCAGCCCAGAGTATGCACCAGCAGAATTTTCCCTCCTTGAGCGGAAATAAAACTTCTAGACCCATATCAGTGAAGACTGATAACCCAAAGAGAGAACCTTTGAAATGTTGGTGCTGTGGGGAAGAACATCTATTGAGAGACTGTCCACACTGACAATAGAATAGTCGGAGGATTTATAACATCCAAGAAGCTACTACCGTCAATGATGTGGCCAGGAGTGTGCCACAAATTTATGCAGCCTTGGATAATAACCAAGCAGACCACCAAGCTTCAGTAATGGAAATAGAAGGTATGATTTCCAACCATCTAATGTTTGTTTTAATTGACCCTGGTTCAAATTTGAGTTATATATCCCCTAAATCTGTTGACAAGTGTAAACTACAGCCACAAAAACATACCAAGCCATGGTTGGTACAGTTAGCCACTATCACCAAAAGGAGGATAGTAGAAGTCATACCAGCCTGCCAATTAATGTTGGGTGAATTCCCCACCCAAGCAACCCTTAACCTATTACCCCTGGGATCATATGATCTGTTGATTGGGATGGATTGGCTAGCTGCCCATAAAGCCAGATTGGACTGTTACCATAAGACCTTAGAATGTGTAAGTAAGGAAGGGAAGAGGATAACCCTTCAAGGGATCCGAAAACCTGTCTCGGTGAGACAAATATTAGCTCTGCAAACGAGAAATTATTGCCGAAAGGGATGTACCCTATATGCAATACAAGTGTTGAAAGCAATCGAAGATGAAAAACCAAACCCTGACGATCACCCTATCCTGAGAGAATACAGAGATGTGTTTTCGGAAGAGGTACCAGGTCTACCTCCGAGAAGGGACATAGACTTCTCGATAGAACTTGCACCGTGAGCGGTGCTGGTGTCTAGGACACCCTATCAGATGAGCACACTTGAGTTAGTTGAACTCAAGTTGCAATTAAAAGAAATGATGGATAAGGGCTATATTTGGTCCAGCGTGTCTCCATGGGGAGCACTAGTCATGTTCGTGAAAAAGACGGATGGTACCCTTAGACTGTGTATAGATTATAGACAACTCAATAAGGTAACCATAAAGAACAATTACCCCTTGCCTAGGATCGATGACTTGTTCAATCAATTGGGGGGTGCGTCTATTTTCTCAAAGATTGATTTGAGGTCGGGATACCATCAAGTCCGAATCAAGGGTGAAGACATCCATAAAACTTCTTTCCGAATGAGGTATGGTCATTATGAGTTTGTGGTGGTTCCATTTGGGTTGACCAATGCCCCTGCCACTTTTATGTGCTTGATGAACAATGTACTCAACAAGTTCCTAGACAAATTTGTGCTTGTCTTTATTGACGATATATTAATTTACTCCAAGAACATAAAAGAGCATGAAGAGCATCTTAGACTTGTGCTGCAAGTGGTAAGAGAACATCAGCTCTATGCCAAATTCAACAAATGTGAATTCTTCCAGAAGCAAATACATTACTTAGGCCATGTTCTCTCCAAAGAAGGAGTAGCGGTAGACCCTAACAAAATCAGGTCTATCATGGAATGGCCTACCCCAAAGGATGTTTCGGACATCAGATCCTTTATGGGATTAGCAGGATACTATAGGAGATTTATAAAAGGATTCTCCAAGATTGGTTGTCCAATCACTTCCCTCCAAAAGAAGGGGACAAAATTCCTGTGGACACATAAATGTGAAGAAATATTTCAAACCCTGAAACATCTACTAACCCATGTGCCTGTGCTAAAGATCACCAATCCAGAAGCTAACTTCCTCGTGTGCACAGATGCCTGTAAGGAAGGGCTTGGAGGAGTCCTTATGCAGAAAGGAAGTATGATCTGCTATGAATCCCAAAAATTGAATGAGCATGAAGTCAACTATGTGACCCATGATCTAGAACTAGATGCCATAGTGCATGCCTTGAAAATGTGGAGACATTACCTCCTGGGAAGAAAATTTGTACTTATGACAGATCACTATGGATTGCGATACCTGTTTGATCAATCGAAGCTCAATTCTAGACAAGCTAGGTGGATGCCCCCCCTTAGAGAGTTTGATTTTGAAATCAAACACATTAAAGGAAAGGAAAATAGGGTGGCCGATGCCCTTAGCAGAAGTATGAAAACAATTCACCTGGCAATGGTGAGCACCTGCGAGACAGATGTCAAGGAAAGAATAAAAAATTCACAAGAAATAGATCCCTTCGTCTAGACCATAACCATGTACCTATAGCAAGAAACCGCTGGAGTAAAATATGAAGGCTACCAGATGACCGAAGGAGGTCTGCTCACTTATAGAAGAATATTTTATATTCCAGATTGTGATGACTTGAAGAGGTTCATTATGGATGAACTACATAAAAGACCCTACTTGGGTCATCCAGGATACCAGAAGATGATCACTGCCACCAAAAAACAATTTTATTGGCCTGGATTGAAGAAAGACATAGCCGAGTACTTAGCCAAATGCATAGAGTTCCAATAGGTTAAAGAAAAACATCGACACCCAACGGGATTATTGCAACCTTTACCAATCCTAGAATGGAAATGGGAAACCATCTCCATGGATTTCATCATTGGATTACCAACCTCAACCAAACAGAATGATGCCATTATGGTGGTGGTGGACAAATTGAGAAAGTCTGCTCACTTCATCCCCATCAAGTCGACCTGTAAGGCAATCGATATTGCCCATGTATTCATGAAAGAGATATTCAGACTGTATGGTATGTCGAAAGAGATCGTGTCTGACAGAGACACAAAATTTACTTCCAACTTTTGGAAATCACTGATGGTTGGTTTAGAGACTAAGTTGTTGTTTAGCACCGCCTATCACCCTCAAACCAATGGACAGACAGAAAGAGTGAATCAAATACTAGAAGATATGTTAAGGATGCATGTAATGCATCAACCCAAGAAGTGGGAAGACTACCTGCCACTGGTAGAATTCACCTACAACAACGGCTACTAAGCATCCTTAAAGATGAGTCCCTTCGAAGTCCGCTATGGTAGACCGTGTAACACTCTAGTCAGTTGGAGTAATCCCATAAACATGATTTCTTTTGGACCCGACATGTTGAAAGAAATGGAACAACAGGTGACTCAGATAAAACAAAACCTAAAAGTCGCGCAGAACCGACAGAAAAGTTATGCTGACCAAAAGAGAACTCCAAGAGAGTTCAAGACGGGAGACCATGTGTATCTCAAAGTTAGGCCCAGGAAGAGTTCCCTGAAAATGGGAGCTTGTGCCAAGTTGGCACCTCGGTATTGTGGACCCTTTGAGGTTCTAGATAGAGTGGGACCTGTAGCCTATAGGCTAGCACTTCCTCCCACAGTAAAAGCACATAATGTTTTCCATGTTTCATTATTGAAGAAATATGTACATGATGCTAATCATATAATTGACTGGTCTGTGATCCAGGTGGAATCGGAGGGAGAATTTCTACCAGAACCTCAGTGCATACTGGATAGAAAGGAAACCCCTCTCCAGAACTGAACCATTTCACAAGTCAAGGTGCAGTGGAGACATTTTGGCCCAGATGAGGCTACGTGGGAAATGGAGGATGCCATGAGATAGGCATATATGATTTTGTTTATCTCTGTACATGCATGTCATGTTGATAGATAAGAACATAGAGGATGATGTTCCTTTAAGGGGGGGGGAATTGTAACACCCTGTTTCCCCCAGTTTGTAAAAATAACTATACTGGCCAAGAACTGTGGCAAAGTAAAAAATGTGAATGTGTGATGTGAATGGACCTTGTGAAAAAGGTCGATGAATGTGACTAATATCATGAATATATATATATTGCAGGACTGCTGAGAGGGGATATGTTGAAAAAGAGACCACGATGGATGAAGAAAGGTGGTGGAAGGCACCTGGAAAGGTGGCGTTAACTTCCACCGAAACCAATACCGTATTTGGACTTCACTGGCCTGGAGAACCAAGAGCGGCTCACTGGCCCGAAATAAATTACTCGCAGGTTGGTAAGTAGATGGCTCCTCAGGAATTAATGAGGGATGGGGGAAGTGAACCGCCCATCCGTAGGAGCCTTGGGCCTGACCACCATGAGGGAAATCGCACCACACGCAACCTCACAAGAGGGAAATGCGTGAGGAAGAAGCGCAAAGGGGCCAGACGTGAGGAGAGGAAGAGAACTTTGGAAAATACAGAGTGAGTGATAGTAGAGAAGGGGGAGAGTAACCCTCATTCTTGGTCACTGGCAAACCGAGACACAGTCTCACAGCATCGTGGTCTTAGCTCAGGGGTGGCTAGTGGTAAATCCTATTGGAATCGTTGAACCTATGGTTGGGTGGAAACGAGCACCCCTCTCAGCAGTTGCATCACCTCTGGTATTATTTCTGATAAGTGTTATTTGAAGTTAATGCCATAATCGCATGTTCAGTTTTATGTTCTTGTAAATAGTTCTAAATAGAAGTGTTTACCTAACATTTGATTTGATAGAATGGATGCCTGTGTATTCTTACATGCCATAGTTGTTTTCTGCACAAATGATTAAGTCTGGGACATGAGTTCCCTCCACCAAGAATCGTCTTATATGCTTAGTTTCTCGTAATATTATGGGAAGCCCCGTTGAGAGTACTCTTTTTCGAGAATTACCCCATAAACCTTGTAACCGTACTGAACCTTACCAAAGACTTGATTAAGATTAGGGATAATTTCCCAAGAACCGTCTGAGGGTTCAAGCAATCTAGGTCTGGAACCCTTATGCAAGAAAGAGTAGCTTTCTAAGGTCTCGGAGTCATGGGAGCCTGAAGCTCCGAGAGTTTGAACTTAGTGATTCAAGCTCAGAAGGGATAGCAAGTTCAAATATAGAAAGAAAATACCCTATCGCTTGGTAAATGACAGTCGAAATCCTCTTGGGAATACCCCAAGCCTATCAACACCGACGGATCTAGAGAAGGAGCGTAGGCATTAACACCTCACCCTTTTCAGCCTTTGCAAATAGCAATGGGATCCTGGACTGTAGATCCCAGGGACCAATCGGAGCTCTATAAGCCGTTGATCTTAACCTTTACTTAGGTGGGAGAGTGAACTCGACTACGCCCCAAAAGTCCCGAAGACATCGGGACCGTCCATGTTGGAGGATAGGTGGCAGAGATCTGACGTCTCGATACATCGCGTATCGGGGGTTCGTGAGTTTGAAGGTGGAATACCAAACCCTTGGAGTCGCGAAGTCCCGAATAGAGAGAAGTAGGAGCAACCATTGAGTCAAGACCTCCTCTCCATATCGCATATTGGGATCTCGGAGATTGAGGGGAATCAGTTTCGACTGTAGAAGTCATGAGCTTATGAGTTGCGAGAGCTTGTGCAACATGTGGCATGTCCACTTGGTGGGACCCACGTGGGTGACAGGTGGTGGAAACGTGTCGTTTGAAACGAGAGTCAACATCCTGTTGACTTCTCGTACTTCGGGTTCTCGTAAGAAAGGAGCACAAAGGCCCAACAACTCAAGTCATGAAGTCGCGAAATCGCGAGGAGCGATGACAGCCATAGGATCCAAGACGCGGATGACCGTTGGATTAGAGCCTCACTGCATGTATCGTGCATTTAGAGGATCGGAGGTTGAGTGGACCTCGTCTCGACTGCAGAAGTCATGAAGTGCCGAGAGTCGAGGCACATGTGTGGACACGTGGTAGAACCCCAAGGTGGGGCCCGCGTGGTTGACAGGTGGATACACGTCTCCTAGAGAAGGGAGTCAACGCTCCATTGATTTCTCGCATCTCGAGGATTCACGGGATAAGAGCATGAAGGCTCAACGCTTCAACCTGTGAGGTTGCGAGAAGCGAAAAGCGTCAAGGAAGGATTCAACCCGGCATTGACTTGTCGCGTTTCAGGAGATCGCAGCAGGAGGGAATGAGAGTTCAACCCACGAACTCACGAAGGTGTGAGCTGTGAGAGGCGTCGGTATTTAAGCCCTAGCCTACAGTTACATGTGGAGAGCGATAATAAGGAGGGGCCATACCATATTGGAATCTTGGGTATCGATGATTGATGAAGAAAATTCGAGGATCTTCGACTCACGACTCACGAGGTCATGAGTTGTGAAAGGCACTTGCATTTAGGCGCGTATGTGGTCCTATCGAGATAGGGACTAAAGAAAGGGAGCTACTGCTTTGTCGTTAAGCGGCAGGTAGATCTCGACGGCCAGAATATGCGCACCCAGATCTACAGCCAGGATTTCATTCCGGAGCCCCCTCGCCATTCTATCTTTAAGATTTGACTCACTTGTATCGCTAAGTCGCGAAAAACGAAAAGGCACCTAGTTTGTTTGGCATGTGTTCCTAACCCAGGATCACAGGGAGGTGAACAGGGAAGAACTAGCCTGCACTAGGCCC
This sequence comes from Picea engelmannii, assembly GCA_009831015.1. Classification (NCBI taxonomy): domain Eukaryota; kingdom Viridiplantae; phylum Streptophyta; class Pinopsida; order Pinales; family Pinaceae; genus Picea; species Picea engelmannii. The sequence continues at coordinate 138,380 of ML793881.1, read as the reverse complement.
CGGTAGGATCTCAGGGATTTTGTCCCTTGAGGAAAAGTGAAAATTTTATTATGCCGTAGTGGGCGTGTTACACTTTGGATTACAAGATTAGTGTTGAAGAAATAGATCATGGATTTGGAGTGGTTGATCTATGCCCCTTAGGCTTCCCCAAAGTCTTCTAATATTCTTTTATAGGTTTTTTCTTCCTTGATCGTGGGTGTGCCATGGAGAAGGGTCTCATCAATGAACTGTTGGTGTTTGGAGGTTGGACAGTCTTTGAAGGGTTTGATTCCTTTTAGTTCTCCTGCTGCAATTGTGCTTTTTATGCTTCTACTGAGCCCTTCCATCTTCAGAATGAATAGGAAGGGGGGCAACGAGTCTCCTTGTCTGATGCCTCTTGAAGTCCATAAGGGTTTTGTTGGGGCTCCATTAATTAGGAGCAAGTAGCTTGTCATTGAGACTAGATTAACAATCTAGTTGATCCAGTGTTGTTCAAACTCAAAGGCTTGTAGCGTTTTGGCCATATAGTGCCAGCTAATATTGTTGTAAGCCTTTGCCAGGTCAAGTTGGATTATTATCCCCCTTCTCCTTTGGCTTTTTAGCATGTGTATAAGTTCATGGGCATGGATGATGTTATCCAGTATTTGTCTTCCTTCTATGAAACCCACCTTCTCCTATGAAATCAATGTGGGTAGGAGTGGTTTCAGTCTATTGGCTATGACTTTGGAGATTATCTTGTAAACAACATTGCATAAAGCTATCGACCTGTAGCGATCTGGGGTCCTTGCTTCATTTTCTTTTGGGATTAGAGTGATCATTGTGGCATTTAACGCTTTCAAGACAGAGATCGAACGTTTGGAGTCTTCCACCACCCCATAAATATCATGCTTAACCATTTCCTAGCAAGATTTGAAAAATTCCACTGTGAAGCCATCTGGGCCTGGGGCCTTTCCATTGGGCATCTTTTGGATCACTTGGTCGATTTCCTCCTTTGTTATGGGTTTATTTAGATTGATGTTTTTTTCCTCTATGACCATCCTGAGGATGTGCTGAGTTATCCTTTATATGGCCTCAGTTTTGTCTTGGTTGGGTTCTTGGGCTATCCTCTGGAAGTGATTGACCAATGTATTTTGAATTTCCTTTTGGGATTCTCTTTCGATGCCATCCTGATCCCTAATTTTCAGGATTTTGTTGTGGGTTCTTCTTGCAATGGTGGTTCTATGAAAAAACTTGGTATTCTGCTCCCCTTCCTTTAACCACCTGATTATGGACTTTTGGTGCCAGAGAGTTTCTTCCTATTGGCATATTGCTTCCCATTCCTGAGTCATTTGGATCTCTTCTCTTTTTTGATCCTCTGTGTAACCCTCGTCTATGCAAAATTCCTGGAGTATCCTCATTCTATCCTTGATATTTTTTTTCTCCTGGTTTATGTTCCCAAGGATTTTCTTGTTCCACTCTTTGAGTTTGTGTTTGATGTACTTGAGTCTCTTATAAAGTTTGAACATCCATGTCCCTTGATCTGGTAATTCCTCCCGCCACCATTGGTTGATGTGCTCCTTGAAAGTGGGATGTTTGATCCATAATTTCTCAAATCTGAAAGGTCTGTTCTTCGGAGTGGTTTGGAAGTTTTCTTCCAATTGGACTGACAAAGGTCTGAACCCCCCCAAGGCAGGATGCTGCAATCTAAAGTTAGTCCTTGCAGAATGGTGGATTCCGACACTAGGAATATATTTATCATTGTAGCTACTTGGTAGTGATTACTTCATTTGTTATTCCAGGTGAACTGGCCATTGCCAGTTTGGATGTCTACCATCTCCATTGCATCAATGAAAGATGAGAATTCCTCTGCATCTCTATCTAGTCTCCTGGTGCCCCTTTTTTTCTCTGCAAGTGTCGTAATTATGTTGAAGTCCCTTGTCAAGATCCAGTGCAGGTTGTGGGATTTGGCCTTTAGATTTTATGGCTCTACGAGCATTCTCCTTATTTCCTCCAACCTTTAGGGGACTGTACACATTGGTGCATAGAATCGCCTCGATGTTACCTATAATTTGCATGTTAACTGAGAGTGTGTGTCTCATAGCTTCAACTACTAGTAGGTTCAGTGATTGTGGGTTCCATAAGGTGAGTATACCGCTTGCCGTCTGTTGGCCTTCGAAAGCCAACACATGGTACTTGCTCCATTATTTTTTACTGATTGTTTCCATTCTGTCTACAGTGAATTTTGTTTATTGAATGAAACAGAGGTCAGGTTGTTCCTTCCTCAGTCTATTTTTGAGTATTCTTTGCTTTCGTGGGTTGTTTAGGCCTCTTATATTCCATGTGATGATCTTCATTTAAACATGTGGGGGGAGTTGGGAAAGTGTTTTTTGATCTTACATGCATTTATCAGCAGGGCTCCTAGTTTTGTAGGGCTACGTTGTTTGATTTCCTGCATTTTTTCCGCCTCGTTTGCTTGGGTGAATGTTGTGGGTTTCCCTCGCCTTCTTTGATTCCCAGGGGTCCTATCTCGTTGTGCGTATGCTTGATCCTTTTGGATTTTTCTTCCTCCCTTAGAAGGAAAAGGTATTGGATACGATCTAGTTTCTTCGCTAGCACATTGTCTACTCCCTATTTTTTCCATTGCTCCAGGATGTTCGGGAGATCTATGCCTTCCCTTTCCACAATGTCTCTGAGATCAGGATCTTTCATGCCTTGAATCCATTTAAGTATTCAAAAATACAATTTAAATAATAGAAAATAGCTATTTTGTCTAAATTCACATCAGTTAATAATGAAGTTTTTTCTAACGTAATTTTTATTTTAACACGACTCACAAATCGGCATAACTTCCATTGATCCTTGATGGGAAATTAAGGATGATTGTAAACAATTGTTATTGAAAAAATAGCATACAATATATAAGTTGGAAACCCGATCCAATTATGAGATACATAAGCAAAAAGAGCATGAATCCCGATCCAATTTATGTGTTCAATATTTGTATATATATATATTTTTGTATTTTGTTTTTCAACAATCAAAATCTATTTATGTATTCAGAAATACTATATATATAAAAAAAAAATAGTTATTTTATCCAAATTCACATCAGTTAATTACTAATACTGCAAGTCAACCAACACTGCTCACAAATCGGGAAAGCATAACTTCCATTGATCCGAATCGTGGGAAATTAAGGATGATTGTAAACAATTGTTATTGAAAATGTTCCAGTTGACGGTACCGAGGCCGCCCACGTTCTTCCCGATTATGTGCCCCGCCTGGTCCTTGGGATGCCCTACCATTGTCTGCACCCAGGATTGGTGTTGGTGCCGTTCCTCAGGTGCTCCGGTTCGATCGCCGCGTATAGAGCCATTTGGACCTCAATACGTTTTGCGCCGCCACAGAGGAGTGTTCCGTCGTTCACTTCTCCTATTGATCGAAATTTCATACAGAGCCATTTGGACATGAAATCGTCTCACCGTTCACGTCGGGGAGGGAGAGAGGGAAGGCCCTCGTGCAGCGGGTATCAACACTGTAGATAGAAATGGTCGTTGAATTTTTATTTTGTTTTAAAAGCTAAAGCGATTTTTTTAAATGAAAAATTATTATTGTTCAACTTTAAGAATTTGGATTTAGATTGGTTCAAAGTTCTCACAATTTGGATTTAGATTGATTCAGAGTTTTCACCCACTCCTTAAATTACAATTTGAACGATAGGATAATAGATTTGCATTGTTGACATTGTACCATACTGAAAGCAAAAGCCTGCCGCGAAGAGGTTGATCAGAGTGCACGTTATCCCAACACGCTTTATCATAAAAAATGAAGTATTGACCTCAAATACAGAATATATATTTGTGCACTAACAAATTCATGTATTAATATCAGGCTAAATTAATAATAAGTAGATAAACATAATATTTTTAGAGTGTAAATTATGCTTCAAATTTAAATTTAATAGGGATTTTGTGTGAATTATGCTTGATAGGAATTTTGTCTAAGAGTGTTGGTTTATTTTAAAATGATTTAAATTATTGGAAATTCAAAAAATAAGTAAAGTAAGATTAAACTTTTGTTACTCAAAAAGAATATTTACTCTATCCTATTAATATACTAAAATTTAAACATTTTTGGGGCTTGCACTAGATAACCAAAAAGTTAACCAAATTTTTACCTCTAGGGCTTGCACCCTGTAACCAAAACTTCAGAGGAGACCACTTATCCAAAGACTCATCTATATCAAGCTCACTTAATTGTGGAGTTCTCCCCACAATCAAGCCCACTTACCTTGCTACCCCATTTGCAAAACCTTAGCAAGTATTGTGCCTTATGAACTATACTTCCTAAGGTTTTGCAAATACTTTCTAAGATTTTGCAAATGGGGTAGCAAGCTAAGTGGGCTTGATTGTGGGGAAAAATCCACGATTAAATTTTCTTGAGCCAAAGGAATCTTGAGAGATTGAAAGGAGAACAATTCCCATGATGCATGTGGGATAAATTGGTCTAAGTTATAAAATTCCATAGACATATAAAACACTAACTTGGCGGGTGTATGTTTGTAATTAACAAATGAATATGACATTACATTCCACTCCCTATCAAAAGGGTGAATATCATGGTTTATCAAAATCATAGGCTTGAAATGTTGATTCAATGTAAAAGGTGGATGGCCACTAAGATCCACTGGATCAGAAATCGAACTCGCACTGTCTAGCTTCATTGCATTGCCTAGCTTTTGGAAAAAGATCCTCAAATTTAATTGTTATGAATATGATATCACTTGAGGGAGAAATCTCTTGGTTTTTATTTTAAGCATCTCATTCTCTAGTATTATTCAAGAGGAGGCTATTAATTTTCATTTTAGGTTGTTTGTCTATGTGGAAGTTCTTTGGAGGTGTAATTAGCTATTGGAAGAACTAAGCATACATGCTCTCTCATTCTGCATGTATTATATTGCCTGGAAATGTGAGGTATTTTTGTTCTTTGGATCCTACTTTGCTAGTAATCCTTTTTTGGTTTAGAATGGTCGAGAATTTAGAGTCTAGTTGATCAAATATGTGTTTGGGATGATATTATCAATACAATCATTGAAGCTATTTGAGCAACAATACCACATTTTCTTTCTTTATTATACCACCCTTCCAATATTAACTACCATGAGAAGGCCGATGCAATTAAATTTATTCCATTTAATATGTATTTTTTTTAATTCAATGAAAACCAAGGTTCCTTGATAGCTATAACAACTCTATTTTTATATAGAGTTGTGGATACCTACAAACAACTAACAGACACCATAAAAATAACTTTCTATTTACAACAATCAATAGTTAAGATTCATAAATAAATTTCATTTTACTCAGAATTTAACTAAGAATTTTTAGCATCACTTCTCTTGTTTATTTAATAAAAAGATATATGAAATATCGAGGGAAATACCTCTTTACTTGGTTGTATTGTATTTTCTTAGTTGTATGGTTATGGTGTAGTCTACTAAGAAAAAACGTTCCTTTGAATCCTTCCTCACCACTTGTTCAAAGTGGAAGAGAAATCCTCCCTACCAACTAGGATCTTCATATCCCAACATGCTTTATCATAAAAAATGAAGTATTGACCTCAAATACAGAATATATATTTGTGCACTAACAAATTCATGTATTAATATTAGGCTAAATTAATAATAAAGGGATAAACATAATATTTTTAGAGTGTAAATTATGCTTTAAATCTAAATTTAATACGGATTTTGTGTAAATTATGCTTGATAGGAATTTTGTCTAAGAGTTTTGGTTTATTTTAAAATGACTTAAATTATTGGAAATTCAAAAAATAAGTAAAGTAAGATTAAACTTTTGTTCCTCAAAAAAATGTTTACTCTATCCTATTAATATACTAAAATTTAAACACTTTGGGGGTTTGCATTAGATAACCAAAAAGTTAACCAAATTTTTACCTCTAGGGCTTGCACTTCTGAGGAGACCACCTATCCTAAGACTCATCTATATCAAGCTCACTTAATTGTGGAGTTCTCCCAACAATCAAGCCCACTTACCTTGCTATCCCATTTGTAAAACCTTAGCAAGTATTGTGCCTTATGAACTATACTTCCTAAGGTTTTGCAAATACTTTCTAAGATTTTGCAAATGGGGTAACAAGCTAAGTGGGCTTGATTGTGGGGAAAAATCCATGATTAAACCTGCTTGAGCCAAAGTAATCATTAAAAATCATGAGAAATTTGTCAATTGTAACTAATACTCATGGATATGGATCATAGATTAATGACTTACTCTACTTAGATAATCTTGAAAATGATATCTAGTATGTTGTAATTAACAACTTCTAGGGTGCACTGTATGCATTATTAAAAATGACACCGAAAACTTCATTTAAAAGTCTATAGAGGGCATAGTTGGATTTTTTAGGTTCTTGTTCTATTGAAAGATCCTTGAAACCCCTAGGGGCATGGAGGAACTATCAAGAACCCAAATGTTTTTGAATTCATTACTTGAAACTTAGTCGAAAAGAAGATTACTTTGGATAATCCCTATATCTTATGCCCTTACTTAGGCCATATACCCTTTCAAATTTGTTGGGTTGGTTTCCACTTTGTTGCAAGTGGTTCTCCTCTTCAAGATTTATTTTCACCATCTCCACATAATGGCCTCCCTCCACTCCCTCATTGTTGATGACTTAATATTTTTCCATGCAACACACATTAAAAAAGGAAGAGAAAATAATAAGAATTAAGTAGTGTAGCAAAATATGTGTAGTGAATTTGATCCAGATTCGAGACAAAAAACTGAATAAAACTGACAGCAGAATGTAAAAAACACTCTATACGCTTCATTCACAACAATATTTACATCACACTCCATTTCATCTTAAAGGGCCTCCTTCACCTCCATTATATATGAGAGATTGAAAGGAGAACAATTCCCATGATGCATGTGGGATAAATTGGTCTAAGTTTATAAAATTCCATAGACATATAAAACACTAGGACTTCGCGGGTGTATGTTTGTAATTAACAAATGAATATGACATTACATTCCATTCCTTATCAAAAGGGTGAATATCATGGTTTATCAAAATCATAGGCTTGAAATGTTGATTCAATGTAAAAGGTGGATGGCCACCGAGATCCACTAGATCAGAAATCGAACTCACACTGTCTAGCTTTATTGCATTGCCTAGCTTTTGGAAAAAGACCCTCAAATTTAATTGTTATGAATATGATATCACTTGAGGGAGAAATCTCTTGGTTTTTATTTTAAGCATCTCATTCTCTAGT
>ML793881.1:102404-126608 GCA_009831015.1 Picea engelmannii | reverse complement strand
CTCCCTTCCTCCTTGTTTCCCTCTCTCTTTATCCCTTACTATCCCCCATATCTTTCTTTAAATCTCTCTCCCTCCCTCCATATCTCTCTCTACCCCATCCCTCACCCTATATATCTCACTCTTCACCTCTCACTTTCTCCCCCCCTCTCTTTCATTCTCTCCCTTCCTCCCTTCCTCCTATATTTACCACTGTTAGAAAAAAAACAATTTTGACATAGTTATTCATGATTTCTATGATTAAAATTTGTATATTTGGAAAGTTAATTCAATTTCCTATGTTTCATATTCTTACACCATATTCAAATTCATTGTAAAACTACCTTGAATAATCACTCCAAGTTAACAAATTTTTGTTTTCCCAGGTTTTCATTGCTTGTAACGCGTCATATGAGACCATTATTAGCTTGAACTCACCTGTATTTTCTTTAGTTCAATGAAAAATAAGGTTCCTTGATAGCTATAGCAACTCTATTTTCATATAGTGTTGTGGTTACCTATAAACAACCAACATACAACATAACGACAACCTTGTTTTGGTAGCATTCAATCATTAATTTTCATAAATAAACATCATTTTACACGGAATTTAACTAAGAATTTTTAGCGACACTTCTCTTGTTTATTTTAATAAAAAAACATATTAAATACCAAGGGAAATACCTCTTTACTTGGTCGTATTGTATTTCCTTAGTTGTATGGTTATGGTGTAGTCTACTAAGAAAAAAAATTCCTATGAATCTTCCCTCACTACTTGTTTAAAGTGGAAGAACAATCCTCCCTACCAACTAGGAGCTTAACTAGCTTCCAAGCCTCAGATAACCACTTTGGTTTCCTTTCCCTCCATGTGAGGGATCCAAGAACAACAATGCATAGATGTTCACTTTAGTATAATTTCATAATAAACAAATGACAAAAAAAATAGGTTTTTCCAACTAAAAAAAATGAGAAATAGAAACCCCAAGTACTTTTTCATTCCCAATATTTATAACCTCCCCATGAAAATCCCCCTAAGCCTCCTCAAACTACACACATTACTAGGTTAAACCACCTTACCCTTAAGCTCCTAGATAATAAATTGTAAAGGATAAAATGTATCGCAAATCACATGTTGAATCATTAATATATTTGACATTTATATCAAGGTTAATGAAAACCAACCATACATATTTATTACAACCATACCAAGGTCCTACTAGTTATGGGAATGAATACCTATCATGTCTTTAGATATTTTGAGTGCATATAATATAATTTCCGAGAAAATAAATAAATTATGTAATAATGATCCTAATTATAAACAATTGATTCACTAATATAAGCATACTAGTGTATGCACCTCAAGGGTGTTTACGTAGCTATGTAGCTACCGTATATGTACCTTTCACATGTACTAATAACAATAATAAATCAATGCTTCTAATGCACAATTCCTTTCTATCCACAATCATGCATGCATGGAAATAATAAAAGTATGTACATTATATAATAACTTCCATTGACAATAATAACAATGATTCAATAACATGCTACATAGATAATCACCCAACAATTATAAAAAATGAACTAGACAAGTGCATTTAGGAAATATGAAAATATAATCACGATGCCCCATAACAAAGGATGAAGCAACCCAATTCATATCATGATCCCTTCTAGACTTGGATTCGCTCTTGAACACCTAATCAACTCTACTTCCATATTCCATATCTCATATCCTCCTCTTCTATAATATACTAGAGAATTGACTATATCAAGCCTAACTATGAATATAATCATAAGGTCGAAGCATTGACTATATCAGCCTAACTTCCACAATAGGGAACTAGCAAATGTCATCACACAACTAGGCGAGTGTGGTTAACACTATCCTCCCCTGACTCAAGGTTTTAATGGATACATGGTGGGTAACACGTCCACTCCTTCTAATTGAACCAGGGTCAACTCCCTAACATTGAGTCCCAACCATACTATATCACTCTTGTTATAAGAGCTTCAAATAACCCCTCTATGTAAGCCTCGCTTCTCATAAAAACCACACCTATCCATGAATCATAGTAGCATTTGAAAACATAATCAAAATCATAAATAAAATTAGCATGCAATGATCTTCCTATTGTTTATGAAATCCAATTTACCTCAACACTACATCCATTTAGCTCTTGCATATCCCATCAACCTGTAGGTTGACACACAAATGGCTCACAAAACACTTTCATGCAATTATCCATCATTATGCACTAATGACCAATCAACAAGTGTATGTATATTCACTTAAATCATGCATTGCATCTATATACGTACATTGAAAAAATCCTAAGCTAATATCCATTTGGGGATAATTTAAATATTTTAATTACATAACTAAAATGGAATCACATAACTATAATCATCATAAACATGCAATAAAAAAAATCTTGCGCTATCAACATGTAGGTGTATCAAATAGGTCCAAATGTATATACATCAAATGTCGTCATTAGTGTAGTTGAGTCTAATCAAATAGTAAGAAAATAAAAATAAATTTTTGGTTTCCTAAGGCCAATATGTGGGGTGATATATACATCAACCCTTTAAGAAACTTCATCCCAAAGTCATAGTTAAGTAAAAAGTGCAAAGTAATCTCGACACATGGTCTTTGTGTTCTCCTAATAACAAATCTTGTGATGCATTTTTCCGATGCTCATCCATTCTTGACCTTGGTCATCCATAGTCAACCATAGCCAACCAAACTTAATATAATCACCCATGGTCAACCATAATCACCCATCATCAAGAATAGTCAACCATGGTTAATAATAGTCAACCATACTCGCCCACAATCAACCATGGCCAACCTAAGTCAACCATGGTCAACCATACTCAACCATGGTCAAATATGGTCAACCACACTGAACTGTAGTTAACCATACTCAGCTATACTTAAGCATGGTCAACCATAGTCAACCATAGTCAACCAAGGTTAACCATAGTCACTGATAGTCAACCAATATCAACCATAGACAACCATGGTCAACCATGGCCACCAATAGTCAACCATGATCAACCATAGTTAACTATGGTCATCCATAGGAAACCAAACTTAGATTAGTCACCCATGGTCAACTATACTAAAAAAAACTCAACCATGGTCAACCATAAAAACCCATTATCATCCATACTCAATAATGGTCAACCCTAGTTAACCCCATTCAACCATAGTAAACCATAGTCAATCATGCTCAACCATAGTCAAACATGGTCAACCGTGGTCCATCATAGTCAACCATGGGAAACCATAGTCAACCAAGGTAAACCTTAATCACCCATGGTTAATCATAAGAAACCATAGTGAACCATATTCAACCATAGTCAACCATGGTCAACCATATTCTACCATCATCAAGCATACACAACCATTGTCAATTGTAGTTAACCATGGTCAACTAGTCCTCCCCTACACATTGACCATCAACTAACACAACCAAATTTGAGTAAAAGTAATTGATATGTGCTGCCATTTTCCACCTTTTAATACTAATAGGGTCGATCATGTACATCAACCACTTACTAAAATGTGGTTGTGCTAGTAATAAACTAGGATGTGAAAATAAAATGTTGAGAAGAGTATCTCATAAAGTCTTCTCCATGCATGGCATCCTTGCATGGAAGAGGAAAATGAAACTAGCCAAGTTGATGGGTTATATTTTAATGTTTACTTAATGAGCAATTAAATGTGTTATATTTTAATGTTTACTTAATGAGCAATTTTTTTAAGTTAAAAGTGAAAATGATTTAAGTGATGGTTCTTTTAATCTTGTCCATCCATTTCATTGAGAGAGTGAGGATCGATCTCATCCCTTGATCTATTTGGAGATAAGGTTTTTTCTTGCTCATTGAGATAAAATAAATTGACTTAGTGGTTGGGCAGATTATTTCACATGAGAGAGGGTGAGTTTTAGTAAGAGGAGGAGATTCACTTGAGGGTTTGTTGGAGAAGAGTTGCAGATAATACGAAGGAGAGTTCTAGCAGGTGGATCGACTAGTTTTCTCAACCATTTGCAGATGTCGTAATACAGATCTGAGAGAGTTGCATTTGTGATGCAGAGACAACACATTTAGGTCGTACGATTTGCACATAGGCTTGTTTGTTGGGACAGATTTTGTGTTGTTGGGTTTGATTTACTTTCGAAAGGGTCGTACATGTGTTGGGTAGTATTTTCGCTGGGGTTTCCTCAACCATTGTCGTAACTTGGTCCGCTCTATAAGAGATCTCTATATTTTCTACTACAATAATAAAAGCCACAAACTGAAGAACGAGTTTTCCCATATTGGGTTTTTCCTGGGGTTATTTAACCCAAAAATATTGGTGTTCTCATGTGTTGTGATTGTTGTTATATTATTCACTGTAGATCATATTTATTTCTTCCTTGCTATTTATTTTTCTATGAAGAAAACCTAGCTAAAAGTGCAAAATAACAATTTCAGAAATTCAAATGTGATGAATAAATTTCTTGGTAGTAAAGATTGTTGAATTTTTTAGTTCATCTTGCTGGCTTTTATTGGATTCACATGGTATCAAAGAAATATTGTTGGAGTAACAACATAAGAGCAGGACTATTGGAGTAACAACATTAGCACAAGACTGTTGGAGTAACAAAATGTGAGTAGGATTGTTGGAGTAACAACATCGGTGTATTGTTGTTGGAGTAACAACATCAACATATTGGTTGATTTCATATCTGAGCATAGGATTGTTTGAGTAACAACATTAGCATTTTGATTACAGAAGATCAATTTCATATCTAAGCACATGATCAGTTTGTGAGACACCGTAGGGTTTGGACAAAGACACTTTCAAAATTTCCATGAATTTGAGAGTTGAGGATAGACTTCAAGGTGCTCAGAACTTCCCCACCTGGAAAGAGAGGGTTACCAGAATCTTGGATGTCAATGATTCCCTTAAGAATATTGTAGATAAAAAAAAAACTCCTACAGATGCAACTTTATTGGGATTCGAGAAGAAGGGTGAAGCGAAGGGAATGAGAATAATCCCTGATGGGGTAAAGGATCACATAATCCCACACCTATCAGGGAAAACATCTGCTAAGGACAAGTGGGGGGCCTTGGGTATCCTATATTAGAGTAAAAATGAAAACGACATTATGGTTCTTTAGGAAAGGTTGTGAGGTACTAAGAAGGCTAAGGGAAAATGTGTGATTCCTTAACTCACTCATATTACACATATCGAGGATGAGCTCAGAGCAGTTGTCTCAAAGACAGAGGATTTTGAGTTTGTACGTATAGTCATAAATGGATTTTCAAAGTAACGAGACTCATTTGTGCATGGGATTGTATCTCCCCAAATGACAACACTTATGGGATGATTTTGTGTAGGAAGAAATCCGTCTTGGTCAGGTGAGTGGATCATCTAAAACGTCTCAAGTTGTGGATGAGGAGGCTTTGGCTTGTTTTAGCAAAGGCAATGGAAATCCTAAGAAGAAAGGCTCTAGAAAGAATAAGAACATTGACTTATCCAAAGTCAAGTGCTTTTAGTGTCACAAGTTTGGACATTTTTCCTCATAGTGTCCAGAAAAGAAAAATAGTAAGCCACATATGGCAGCCTCTATATGAGTAGAGGAGTTTGCAAAGATATTTGAGGGGTATTTCTTCCTTATTGCATGTATGTTGAGCTCAACTATCACAAATGTTTGGTATGTGGATAGTGGTGCCTCTTGTCATATGACTGGGTGCAAGGAGTTCTTCAATAGCTTGCATGAGGGAGGTGTGAATCTTCATATTTAACTTAGAGATGATGTGTGTTATAAGGTGCAATGCAGAGGCACCATGTAATTTCAGATGGAGTAAGGTAAACCACTCCATTTTGCTGACATTTTATATTTCTTGGTCTTACCAAGAACCTTATATATGTTTCGAACTTGGAGGAAAAATGGTTTGAGGTTATCTTTCATGGAGGAAAGGTGCATATTATACCAAAGGGGTCTACAACTAATATGGAAAAGGTGATTGTGGTTCACAATGAGAAAGTGTACATATTTCATTTCAAGCTAGCGAAAGAATTGGTCAACAACAACACTAATTTGGGAGAGTTGTGGCACATAAAGATGACACATTTTCACTTTGGGGCATTGGGTCATTTGAGACAAGTAGTTACAAGAATATCCCATGTTGCATAAGAGAAGCATGACCCTTGTAAGGGTTTTCCATTGGGAAAGTATGCTTGAAAGGCATTTCCTTCAAGTGAGAATAGGTCCACAGGGATCTTAGATCTAATCCATTCAGATGTTTGTGGTCCTATGAGTGTGTAGTAAGTTAGTGGCTTCAACTACTACATGATCTTTATTCATGACTACTAATAGATTTGCATTGTTGACATTGTGCCATATTGAAAGAAAAATCCTACCGCAAAGAGGTTAATTAGAGTGCACATTATCCCACCATCATTTATCAAAAAAAGGAGGTATTGAACTCAAATACCGAATATATATGTGTGCACTAAAAAATTCATGTATTAATATTAGGGTAAATTAATAAGTAGATAAACATAATATTTTTAGGGTGTAAATTTTGTTCCAAATTTAAATTTAATAGAGATTTTGTGTAAATTATGCTTGATAGGAATTTTGTTTTTAAGAGTTTTGGCTTATTTTAAAATGACTTAAATTATTGGAAATTCAAAAAATAACTAAAGCAAGATTAAAATTTTTCTCATTGAAATTTTCTTTTAACTCTATCCTATTAAAATACTAAAATTTAAAAACCTTTGGGGTTTGCACTCGATAACAAAAAAATTAACCAAAAATTCACCTATAGGGCTTGCATAGTGTAACCAAAACTTCCTAGGAGACCACTATTAGGGACCTAACCCCTCACGTAGGTAGAACAATATATTTTGATGTAATAAAGGTAAATATTAATAAGGCCTTGCAATAAGGTAGAATAAGTCAAATGTAAGAAGACCTGATAGAAGCTTCCACTTCTAGAAGGATCTTCCTCTAGATGGTTCTCTTGATACACATATTTAGTATAAATAGGAGTCAAGGGTATGAGAACCCTAGCTTGGATATTATTGTAATAGAGATCCGCTCGACTGGAGGTTTCCCCCTCGAAGAGGCAAGTGAACATTGCTCTCAGTAATCAAAGTTCTATTTCTGGTGTTATTCGGGTTTCATATCGGTCTTATTGTGGTGTTGTTCTAGTTATATTTTTATTCATCTGTCATTTCTATCATTTTATTTTTGTTCTACATAGTTTTTATATCTGGAATATTACAAGTGGTATTAGAGCACTTTCCTCGACCGAAAGTGCTCTGATACCATTACTCCCTCTATAGTTTTTTAACTTCGTCGTTACACGCATAAACCCGCGGTTGAGGGATTCATATGTGTAGGAAATACAAGTGGTACATAAGAGAACATTTATTGGCCACCCTTGTAACCCCTATTGGTACCCCTTTGAGTGGTACTGCATCAGACAACACCTGTGTATGGATCGACCTAGATTTCCTGAAGCCCTCTTTATATAAACCGATCAACCACCTGACTGTTATAGTGCCACCGATAACAACACTCGAGAATATACTCTCTAGTACCTGGGTAGTTGGGTAGTATGATTAAGGGCACGATCTATTCTCCTTAGTTGGTTCCCTGAGATATTGGGTCAAGTACTACTGTTGGACCCCGCATGTATATCAGAGAGCTATAGCACAGGGAAAACCCTTATTTGTAGAACCCTTGAATACCTAACCTTTGGGGACATAAACCAAAAAAATAAAACAAACAAGATCTATTGTTGTGCAACTATGTTCGAGTTGCCAAATCACTACACATTTCTTTCTGGTTAAGCATTTGGGCATTTCATCACTACAGTATTCTTTAGACCAGAGTATAACTCCGCAGGTGAAAAAAAACAAGTCTGGAAAAATTTTCACCATTATTTGAGACCTATTCCATTGGATTTATCTCTTCTCCCTTATCACATTCATACCTATCATTTTTCAACAAATTTTTTTACCCCACCTACCCCTTTTTGGTTCCCTTATCATCATTGCCCATACCCATAGCCAAGACTTGGAAGCTCGCTTTAATACCTTGCAATCTAATTTCATAGAGACCCAACAAGAAGTTAGACAACTTAATGCCAATATTGCCACCATCAATCAAAACATGCATTCCTCCATCACCGCATTAATCATCGAACTCAAAGAAGACCTCAAACAAGACATGACTACCTAGATTGAATCTATCATTTTCATGATCTGCACAAAGATACTTATCCCTGCAAATCCCCCTTTATCTGATCCACCTTTGAATACCGAAGTTGAAACATCCTCTCATTCCCATAATTTTCAGCCCCATCACTTTCAACGTGACCTACGCCTTTCACGGGTGGATGTGACCAAATTTGATGGCTCAGATCCCATTGGTTGGGTCACTCAAATGGAACATTATTTATCTTTGTATGGAATTACAAATGACTTGGCCAAACTCTAGTATGGTGTTCTCCATCTAGATTAAGAACGTTGGAAATGGTGGCAATGGAGAAAAAATGCTCGTCAAGGGTATATTGCTTGGACACACTTCGTGGTAGAGATTTATGAATGCTTTGACACTAACACCAACCATTTAGGCCATTTGACAAAGTTGAAACAATATAGCATAGTGGAAGACTTTATAGTTGCTTTTGAGCAACTAGCTTTTCATACAGAGGGCATGTCTGGTGCTTTTTTCTGAGAATGTTTTATTAGTGGCCTCAATGATGAGATTCATGCCCATGTCCTCATGGCTCGGTCTCAGAGTTGGGTGGAGGCTACTAAAAGAGATAAGGAAGAACAATAGGTTGTCTCTTCTCAAAACTGAAAACCCTCCTTTATTCCTCGCACTAAACCAGTAAATCCCACTCTTCCTTCTACTCCACTAAAGATCTGAAAATTGGCAAGGGCTGAAATGGATGAATGCCAACTTAAAGGCCTTTGTTATAATTGTGATGAAAATTATTTTCTTGGCCACATGTGTAAGGAAAAAAATATTTTTATGGCCATCTCGTAGGATATTTTGCAAGAGGATGTTGAAACTCCCCTTGTGTTTGATTCACCTGAACCCATTGACATAACCCCTCCATCAGACCCTCCCGAAGTAGAACCGGTCATTTCCCTAAATGCTCTCACTGGCTTCTCTGCTCTCCAAACCCTCAATCTAATTGGTTACATCAAGCATAGAAAGGTAATCAATCTTGTTGATGGTGGAAGAACCCATAATTTTATTCATTGCCACATTTCCCAAGAAACTCATTGCTATATCCATGCAGTCAATAATTTCCAAATCATGATTGCCAATGGCATCTCCATGAAATGTGGAGGGCATTGTGAAAATGTGTGTCTCCAAATTGGTGACTACCACCTGGAATCTCATATGTTTTCTATCAACATGGGCGGTTGTGACATTATGTTGGATCTAGGCTGGCTAAGGACTTTGGGTCTGATTCTCATGGATTTTAAGGAATTAACCATGCAATTCGACCAGGAGGGCCAAAAATATAAGTTCCAACGCATCACCGTTGGTTCACCTAAGATCATTAGTTCCCATTGCATGGAAAAGATGCTCAAAAAAGGTCATTCTGGCGTTATTTCCCAACTCCATGCCATACAAGCAACTGAGACACCCTTTGTTCTACAAGACCTCCAATCCATCCTCTCTAAACATAAAGTGGTATTTTCTACTCCCCAGGGAATCCCTCCTTCTCGTGGTGCTCATGATCATTCCATTCCCCTTGTACCAGGAATCATTCCTCCCAATATTTGTCCCTATCGTCACCCCTTTTCCAAAAGAAAACAAAATTGAGAAAATGGTTCAAGAACTACTTAACACGGGTGTTATCCACCCTAGTACGAGCCCCTACTCTTCTCCTGTGGTCATGGTCCTAAATAAAGAAGGTTCTTGGTGCATGTTTCCTGACTTCTGCGCCCTCAACAAACTCACCATTAAAGACAAATTTCCCATTCCTATCATTTATGACCTCTTGGATGAATTAAGTGGCTCCTAGTTCTTTACTAAAATTGATCTTCGTTCTGGCTACCACCAGATCCATATGAAAGAGGAATACATTCCTAATACTTCCTTTAGAACTCATGAGGTCCACTATGAGTCTTTTTTCATGCCCTTTGTCTTGTGTAATGCCCTCTCCACCTTCCAAAGCCTCATGAATCATGTCTTTCATCCTTTTCTCCGTCATTTTTTCTAAGTTTTCTTTGATGATATCCTCATCTATAGAAAAACCTAGACAAACCAAATTTTCTCATGTGGATTGATTTCTCCATCTACTCTCTCAGCGCCAACTTTTCCTGAAAAAATCTAAATGTTCTTTTGGCGCCAGTCCATGTGCACCAGTCTAGTCCTGGCCCTCTGTGATTTCAGAAAGAACTTTGTCTTGGAATGTGATGCTTCAGGGAAATGCATTGGTGATGTCCTTATGCAAGAGGGTCGGTCTTTGTCCTTTACCAGCAAACAACTGTCTGAACGAAATTTGGGAAAATCAATATATGAAAAGGAAATGTTGGTTATTCTGCATGCCGTTGATTTGTGGCACCCTTATCTATTGGGGCAATGCTTCCAAATTAAGACAGATCATTAAAGCCTCAAGTGTTTTTTGGAACAACACATTTCCTCCCTAGAGAAACAAAAATGGGTGACTAAGCTCTTTGGATATGGTTATGAGATCATTTACAAGAAAGGAAAAGACAATGTGGTTGCAGATGCAATTTCTCGAAAATGTGAAGATGAAGGCTCCCTTTTTTCTCTCTCCTTCATTGTACAAGATTGGCTCCAAGCCGTTCACCAGGAATTGCTACATGATCCCAAAATTTCACATCTGATACAAAAATTGCAATCCAATTCTCCAGTTTCCCTAGGGTACTCTTGGCTCCATGATGAGATTCAATACAAAGGTCATTTGTATTTAAGTAAACAATCAAAACTTAAATCCATGGTACTTTCTGAGCTTCATGCTACACCCATAGCTGGGCACTCCGGGTTTACCAAAACCTATGACAAGGTCAAATGTTCTTTTTTCTGGGATGGTTTGAAACAAGACATTCGTAATTTTTTGGTTGAATGTGATGTGTGTCAATGCAACAAGGGAGAAACACTCAAATCTCCTGGCACACTACAACTGCTTCTGATTCCACCTGTTATTTGGAGGGATGTCTCTATGGATTTTATTACAGGCTTACCTAAATCGAGCAATAAATCAGTCATCATGGTGGTAGTTGATATCCTTTCCAAGTATGCTCATTTATGTTCTCTTCAACACTCATTTACATCATCTACTGTGGCTCAACGTTTCATGGATCAGGTCTTCAAGATTCATGGCATGTCACATTCTATTGTTTCTGATCACGACTGAACTTTTACCAATGATTTTTGGCACAAACTGTTCAAGCTACAAGGCACCCAATTGCATCTCAGCACAACTTATCATCCCTAGACATATGGTCAAACTGGAGTTTTCAACAAGTGTTTGGAAACATATTTTAGGTGTTTTTCATCAGAAAATAAAAATCAATGGGCTCAATGGTTACCCCTAGTTGAATGGTGGCAAAACACTTCATACCATATAGCTACCCGCATGACTCCTTTTGAAGTGGTATATAGAGAAAAGCCACCTTTAGTTCTCTCATATTTACCAGGTGTCTTGAAGGTCCAGGAAGTTGACTAAACTCTTATAGTTTGAGAGGCTATTCTCCATACCCTCAAAGAGAATTTGGTCATGGACCAGAATCACATGAAGCAACAAGCCGATCAATGTCACTCTGAATGTCAATTTGCAGAAGGGGATTAGGTGTTTCTTCAACTACAACCTTACAAGAAAAATTCCCTCAAGGCCGACCATTATCAGAAGTTGGCACCCAAATTTTATTGTCCTTATACCATTCTCAAGCATGTGGGACAAGTGACCTATCAGTTAGCTTTGCCCAGTCATTCTAAGCTACATCCTATTTTTCATGTTTCATGCTTAAAGAAGGTGATTGGAACTAAGTGCCAAGCTCAAACCAACCTTCCCGAGTTAGATGAAGAAGACTCCATTTGGCTATAACCACAAGCCGTTTTGGACCAACGTGAGCATATCTTGCATCAATGAACCATCAAGGAAGTGTTGTTCCAGTGGAAAGATACAACTACAGCAGATGCCACTTGGGAACCATCTACTATTCTGCAACACTTTCCACATCTCAAGCCTTAAGGACAAAGATGTGTTTAAGGGGGAGTACATGTTAGGGACCTAACCCCTCGTGTAGGTAGAACAATATATTTCGATGTAATAAAGGTCAATATTAATAAGTCCTTGCAATAAGGTCGAATAAGTTGAATGTAATAAGACCTAATAGAAGCTTCTGCTTCTAGAAGGGTCTTCCTCTAGATGGTTCTCTTGATAGAAATATTTAGTATAAATAGGAGTCGAGGGTATGAGAACCCTAGCTTGGATATTATTGTGATGCAGTAGAGGTCACACACACATACCTCGTAGGGTCTCTGCACGCACCTCCCGCTCTCAGGATCATTCTAAATTCCCCTTTCACTAAGCCGAAGAGGCTCCTTGGATTCCCTCGGGAATCACTATGAAAATCTGACCCATTCCACAGGTCCTTCTCCTATATGACCGCATCCATATACTTCTGTCGGGGTTTTAGGGTTTCTGATGACAAAATGCAATCGCCCTTTGGATCCACGATCCTCCGATTCCTGATGCAATTTAACTTCAACTAGCCCTCCTGGCTTAGCCTTGGTTCACGTGATCATTACCCCGTGATCACAACCTTATCCCCATCGGGGCTACGGGGTTTCAAATGCTACAATGAATTTGCCTACGGGATTCCCGATCATCCAAATCCTGAATCTCCGCTACACTGACAGCTGGCCCCTCAAGATGGCACTGTCCTCCTTCTCTGATTTGCTGACAGCTGGCTCCCACTCATCAGGGTTTCGCGTTTCGTGATTCCAAAGTGCACAAACACTTTGTCTACGGGATCCCCGATATCCCGATGACTCAACCCCCGATCAACACTTCCTGTCGGGACTTTTCCCGATGGCGCCGATTGCTGCCACGCGTCCCTTCCAAAATGGATGGTCCCAATCGCTCCGGGATGTTGAGACTTGTGATGTCCTGGTTCTTTCAACCTTAGGAATCCCGATTTCTCGATGGCCAATATCCCGACTCTTCGTAGATGTCTGACACTTGTCCCCCTGAACGGACGGCTCAGATTATGTCGGGGTTTTCAACCTGGATTTCCTCGATCTCTTGTCTACGGGAATGCCGATTTCCCAATGCACCAAAGTATCGATGGGCACTCGATCTCCGCCACGTGTCTCCACTAACGGATGGTCCAAATCACTCCGGTGTTTCTAGATCTGAAGTGTCTCGATTCTCTTGTCCTCAAGAATCCCAATTTCCCGAGTGTCGATGTCCCAATGACTCCACCCCTTGTCGGGATTTCTTCTCCTGCTCACAAGGACTTAACTCCCTCGCAACTTCTGTAGATTCGATGGTTGTTGGTGATCCTGAACCCGATCTAATGGCTCAGATCTGTTCTCCTTCCCTGCGCTCCTCCTGAGCTTAAACTCTGTGCACCTTCTCCCGATCCAACGACTTACGAGATTTTTGGGTGAGATCCGACGGTTGTCGCTCTCCTCTTCTGTGCACTTCTTCATAAGCTCCTCCTAGATGTAGAAATCAATGATCCATATCTCTTTTCTCTCTGCTGATCTGACGGTTCTCGTTGCCCCTTCTAGGCTGCTGCACTTTCTTCCCAGACTTGGAAGAATTTCACGTTCTCAAAGGCTTCGACCTTTGTGCTCTTTCCTCTTGCGAACTCCTCAACTCTGAGCTTCGCCAATGCATGTGAAAACGTTGTTCCTCCTGAGTTTCTGCAAACACTTAGACCCCTTGAGGGATTTTGTCCTTCTTCCTTCTCCCACAGATGGAGAAATATGACACCCTCCTGATTGTCCTTCACTCCAATAACCTCTTGCTGAGTCTTCTGGGTATTTAGTAACCAAGTGAAGATCCTTTAGTGGATTCTTCCTCCAGCTCCAGAAATCAAAGAGTTCTCTTCACTTCTTTGCCTATCTGCACACTTCCTCGACACCCTCCTGGCAGAGTATCTTCTCCACAGAACGTTCAGCAGTTCTGTCCCTTCTGTGCACCCTTTGCACCTGCTCAATGCCCTCCTGGCAGAGCTCTCAGAATCCTCGGTGATTTTGTTTCCTTTGAACTCCTAGTAGAGTTCTTCCTCAAATGCACCGTAGCGCATATGCTCAATGCCCACTTGGCAGAGCTCTACAGAACTCCTCAGAGATTATGTCTTCTGTCTGAACTCACAACAGAGTTCCTCCCACTGCACCTTGTGCCTGTGCTCAGTGCCCACTTGGCAGATCCTTTTACAGAATCCACAGCAGAATTATGTCTGCAACTGTGTCTCTCATACACAGCCTTGCCTCCAAGGTGTTCAACAACCTTGAGGTCTTCTCCTGAGTTGTTGATTTCATCTCTTGTGCCTCAGCACGCCTTTGTCTGAACCCCGCAGTGTTCAAAAGTGCATCCTCTGTGCACGGCTATCAGAACCCTCAGCGTTCTATCACACCCTCCTGGTGTGAAGCCTCAAAGACCCTCACCTGAAATCAAACAAACCCTGCAAGTGCACAACTGCAACATACATTCACAACATAAAAGGAACACTCACAAACATCCATATAACATAGAACATATGCAGGAAAAACTACTTCTGATTATATTAACAATGGAAAATGCTTGTAATTACAATGGCGTTCTCGAGCTCTCTCTGGCTCTTCTCTTCTCTACCATTACAACTACTACCAAAATGAGATATGAAAATCTCTTTTACCTGAGGGGGCTCTTCGATCTTTTCCCTCCAGATTCACCTACCCTATTTAATCACAATGAATGGGTTGTGTAGTCCCAGAATCAAATCCAGATCTCAACCATACACACATTAAATGCCTATCTACCTAATGCCTGCACAAAGGCATGGCTTCTATGGCTCACCAGCCTAGACATTAAATTACATTCAATTCAAATTTAAATGAGGCTGCGCCTCTCTTCAGCTTGAATGCACGTGCTCGACGTGGCTGGTTGGCTGGTTGGCTTACATGGAGAGATGCTCCTACATCAAACTCCTCAACTGCAAAATCATGAGCTCATGCTCATGCGCTTCCCCTCTAAGTTGTTGGAAATCCTCCTGGATCCCAAACAAATATCTGGAGCTTCCCATCTGCTCCATTCTGACGCTGCTGCTACTTCTGCGCTGCTACTGTTGCTTCCTTTCTGCTCAGCCTCTCCTCGCTGGCAGCTTTTGCTGACTCTACCATCAGCCTTTTGATATCTTCAATCACTTGGTCCAGCTGCTCCAATGGTTGGTCCTGTTGTTGCAGTCCCCTCAGCTGCAAAAATTTTCTGCAATCGGGTAGATCACCATGATCTCCCATGCTTCTTTCTTCATCTTCATCTGTGGCCTCAAGTTGCCACTCTGCTGCAGACTTCAGCTCTGCAGTCTCCCTTTGACTGACTTGCTATTCAGTCACCTTCCTTGACAGTTCAACTTCTGTCAGTTCTCTTGCTGGCCCTAGATTGTTCAACCAATCCTCCAGCATCTCTAGCTCCATCTCCCATGGAGTGATAACTTTACCTGCCTGCTCCTTGGCTTCCTTTGCTGCTAGCTCCAATGCTACATCTCTTTCATATTCTTGGCTGAATATTCTGAGACACTCCTCAGAATGCTCGTTT
This sequence comes from Picea engelmannii, assembly GCA_009831015.1. NCBI lineage: Eukaryota > Viridiplantae > Streptophyta > Pinopsida > Pinales > Pinaceae > Picea > Picea engelmannii. The sequence continues at coordinate 110,816 of ML793881.1, read as the reverse complement.
TCTTCTTCTGCTTGGGCAGCTTCCAAAATATGCTCCAATTCCTCCTTGACAGTCATCGTCAGCTGTGACTGTTCTTCTGTTGTTGCCGCATCTGCAACACAAATTTCTGCTTCCTCTTGGGCACATGGTAGGAATACTCCAATTCCCCCAATCATCAGAAGATTTCTCATATCTTCCTCCTCTGTCAGCTACATCTGCTGATCCAAATCTATCTTTGAGTTCACCTGCTCTATCAGCTCCCCTGGCTGATTCCAACTCACTTCTGAGTTTATGAGACCCACAGATAGTCTCATCTGCTCATCCCTACCAACCTGGTAATATGGGATGTCTCTGCTGCCCTCCTGGCAGACTATGAGATCAATCGATCCCATCTTCATCAGCACTCCTTGCTGAATTGAACTCTCCTCCGAGTCCATGAGACTTTCAGACAGTCTCGGATTTTCATCTCTGCCCACCTAGCAGTCTGAGATGCTTTCGCTGCCCTCCTGGCAGACTATGAGATCCCGCAGCGACCTCCTTTCATTGCCCAGCTGGCAATGTGAAATTCCCTGGCTGTCCTCCTGACAGTCTTTGAGATCCCGCAGTGACCTCAATCTGTTGCCCTCCTGGCAAACGAGAATTTCTTCTCTGCCCTCCTGGCAGTGCTTGAGATCCTCAGCTGATCCCAATTCATTTTCAAAATCATTGAGACCTCTCCCAGTCACTGGTTTACAAACACAAATCACCTTTTCCTCTGTGGCCTTGAGGTTTTCAGCATACCTCAACCATCTCTTTAGCAGCCTGCACTGTCCTCTGACCATCAACTCGTTGACTGGCCATTTTTCTTTTGCCTTCTCCATGGGAAATTCGCGCATCTGTCTCCTCCTCCTATCCTGCTGCATTCACAGTTTGAGCTTCTTTATGTCTGCTTTTAATTCATAGAGCTCTCTATCCCTTTCTTTATCCATTTCTGCAAGCTTTTCTGCCTTGCTCTTCTTCCTCCCAGCATGCCTATGGTCTTCAGTAACCATGGTGCTGTCTCTGTCTACTCTCCTAGAAAACCTGCTATCACTCTGTATCCCTGAGTGTTCCAGCTTCATCCTCTTACAGTCTCCCTGACTGTCTATGGACCGTTGCCTACTTGCAAACAAGTCCTTATAGAGTCCTCAACAACCCTGTCTTCCTTCACCTGAAATACACATATGAATTTTCGGCTCTGATACCACTTGATGTGTATCAGAGTGCTTTCGTCCTCTGCCTCTTCCTTCTTGAAATATACAAGTAAGATCTAGGCTCTGATACCACTTGATGTAGTAGAGGTCGCACATGCATACCCCGCAGGGTCTCTGCACGCACCTCCTGCTCTTAGGATCATTCTAAATTCCCCTTTCACTAAGCCAAAGCATCTCCTTAGATTCCCTCGGGAATTACTATGAAAATCTGACCCAGTCCACAGGTCCTTATCCTATATGACCGCAGCCATATACTTCTATCGGGGTTTCGGGGTTTCTGATGACAAAATGCAATTGCCCTTTGGATCCGCGATCCTCCGATTCCTGACGTGCTTTAACTTCAAATAGCCCTCCTGGCTCAGCCTTAGCCCACGTGATCATTACCCCGTGACCACAACCTTATCCCCGTCGGGGCTATGGGGTTTCAAATGCTACAATGCATTTGCCTACGGGATTCCAGATCATCCAAATCCTGAATCTTCGCTACACTGATAGCTGGCCCCTCACGACGGCACTGTCCTCCTTCTCCGATTTGCTGACAGCTGGCTCCCACTCATCGGGGTTTCACATTTCATGATTCCAAAGTGCACAAACACTTTGTCTACGGGATCCCCGATATCCTGATGACTCAACCCCCGATCAACACTTCCTGTCAGGACTTTTCCCGATGGCGCCGATTGCTGCCACGCATCCCTTCCAAAATGGACGGTCCCGATCACTCTGGGATTTCGAGACTTGTGATGTCCCGGTTCTTTCAACCTCAGGAATCTCGATTTCCTAATGGCCAATATCCTGACTCTTTGTAGATGTCTAACACCTGTCCCCTTGAATGGACAGCTCAGATTATGTCAGGGTTTTCAACCTTGATTTCCTCGATCTCTTGTCTACGTGAATGCCGATTTCCCAAGGAGCCAAAGTATCGACAAGCACTCGATCTCTGCCACGTTTCTCTGCTAACAGACGGTCCAGATCGCTCCGATGTTTCAAGACCTGAAGTGTCTCGATTCTCTTGTCCTCGAGAATCCCAATTTCCCAAGTGTCGATGTCCCGATGACTCCACCCCTTGTCGGGATTTCTTCTCCTGCTCACGAGGACTTAACTCCCTCGCAACTTCTGTAGATCTGACGGCTATCGGTGATCCTGAACCTTATCTAATGGCTCAGATCTGTTCTCCTTCCCCACGCTCCTCCTGAGCTTAAACTCTATGCACCTTCTCCTGATCCAACGACTTACGGGATTTCTGGGTGAGATCCGACAGTTGTCGTTCTCCTCTTCTGTGCACTTCTTCCTGAGCTCCTCCTGGACGTGGAAATCAATGGTCCAGATCTCTTTTCTCTCTATCGATCCAACGGTTCTCGTTGCCCCTTCTGGGCTGCTACGCTTTCTTCCTAGACTTGGAAGAATTTCACGTTCTCAAAGGCTTCAACCTTTGCGCTCTTTCCTCTTGCGAACTTCTCAACTCTGAGCTTCACCAATGCGTGTGAAAATGTTGTTCCTCCTAAGTTTCTGCAAACACCCAGACCCCTTGAGGGATTTTGTCCTTCTTCCTTCTCCCACAGATGGAGAAATATGATGCCCTCCTAACTGTCCTTCACTCCAATAACCTCTTGTTGAGTCTTCTGGGTATTCAGTAACCCAGTGAAGATCCTTCAGTGGATTCTTCCTCCAGCTCCAGAACTCAAAGAGTTCTCTTCGCTTCTGTGCCTATCTGCACACTTCCTCGATGCCCTCTTGGCGGAGTATCTTCTCCACAGAACGTTCAACAGTTCTGTCCCTTTTGTACACCCTTTGCACCTGCTCAATTCCCTCCTGGCAGAGCTATCAGAATCCTCAGTGATTCTGTTTCCTTTGAACTCCCAGCAATGTTCTTCCTCAAATGCACCACAGCGCATACGCTCAATGCCCATTTGGCAGAGCTCTACAGAACTCCTCAGAGATTCTGTCTTCTGTCTAAACTCACAACAGAGTTCCTCCCACTGCACCTTGTGCCTGTGCTCAATTCCCACTTGGCAGAGACTTTTACAGAATCCACAGCAGAATTTTGTCTGCAACTGTGTCTCTCATACACAACCTTGCCTCCAAGGTGTTCAACAACCTTGAGGTCTTCTCCTGAGTTGTTGATTTAAGCTCTTGTGCCTCAACACGCCTTTGTCTGAACCCCTCAGTGTTCAGAAGTGCATCCTCTATGCATGGCTATCAGAACCCACAACGTTTTGTCACACCCTCCTGGTGTGAAGCCTCAAAGACCCTCACCTGAAATCAAACAAACCCTGCAAATGCACAACTACAACATACATTCACAACATAAAAGGAATACTTACAGACATCCATATAACACAGAACATATGCAAGAAAAACTGCTTCTGATTATATTAACAATGGAAAATGCCTATAATTACAATGGCGTTCCCGAGCTCTCTCTGGCTCTTCTCTTCTCTACCATTACAACTACTACCAAAATGAGATATGAAAATCTCTTTTACCTGAGGGGGCTCTTCGATCTTTTCCCTCCAAATTCACCTACCCTATTCAATCACAATGAATGGGCTGTCTAGTCCCAGAATCGGATCTAGATCTCAGCCATACACACATTAAATTCCTATCCACCTAATGCCTGCACAAAGGCATGGCTTCTATGGCTCACTAGCCTAGACATTAAATTACATTCAATTCAAATTTAAATGAGGCTGCGCCTCTCTTCAGCTTGAATGCACATGCTCAACGTGGTTGGTTGGCTGGCTGGCTGACATGGAGAGATGCTCCTGCATCATATTGTAATAGATATCTTCTTGACTGGAGGTTTCCACCTCTAAGAGGCAAGTGAACATTTCTCTCAGTAATCAAAGTGTTATTTCTAGTGTTATTATGGTTTCATATCGGTCTTATTGTGGTGTTGTTCTAGTTATATTGTTGTTCATCTGCCATTTCTAGCATTTAATTTATGTTCTTCATACTTTTTATATTTGGAATATTACAACCGCCCATCGCAAGACTCATCTAGCTCAAGCGCACTTAATTGTGGAGCTCTCCCCACAATCAAGCCCACTTACATTGCTAACCTATTTGCAAAACCTTAGAAAGTATTATGCCTTATGAACTATACTTCCTAAGGTTTTGCAAATACTTTCTAAGGTTTTGTGAATGGGGTAGCAAGCAAAGTGGGCTTGATTGTGGGGAAAAATGCATGATTAAGTGTGCTTGAGCCAAAGGAATATTGGGATGGGTGACCTCCAAGAAAGTATTGGTTACCAGGTGCAAGCCCTAAAGGTGATGATTGATGCTATATGATTCATTTCACTAATTTCAATCCCACTTCTTCATTATTGTGAGTATCACCTTATGCAATGAGCACTGAGTGGAGTACTAAAAATCATGAGAAATTAGTCAATTGTGACTAATACTCATGGATATGGATCATAGATTAGTGACTTACTCTACGGAGATAATCTTGAAAATGATATCTAATATGTTGGACTACAGAATCCCTTGATAATTAACAACTTATCACTCAGACAATGTTTCCTACATTTTTCACCAAACAAGTCATTATTGAAATATGGATGGAGCCAACCTACATTTTCTAGGGTGCAATGTATGCATTATTAAAAATGACACCAAAAACTTCATTTTTCATTTGAATCCGACGAAGTTAAAAAAATGCTACGTGCATCCATCTGAGAAAAATGGATTACAATGAGGCTCCACATGCCTTTTTGATATTAATCATGAATTCAAAAACCCTAGACATCCAAAAACCTAACCCTAGAAGGTGAAACTCCAAATGTCATGTGGGCCCCTATGGGTAAGTTGGTGTAAGTTGGTACCTCAACTTCCCAGGGTCATAACTTTTGCATACGACCTCTGTTTTAGGCACATGATAGCCCGTTGGAAAGGTATTTCAAAGAAATACACATTCTTCCTTAAAACATCTAAGTCCATCTATAGTTTGACTATGGCGAGCCAAAAAACAACATTTAGGTCCCCAAAACAACCCTAGAAGTACAACAAGATGTGATGACATGAAAACATACAAAATAAGACATTTGGATTAGGCGAGAGGCCACCAATATCCACCTGGAGGATGTGTGGGGATTCAAGCAACCCCATAAGTGTATCACCTACAATTACAAATAAGTACAAAAGAACATGTTGAACAAAAATGAACAAGATGAAATAGTTGGAATAGGTGGGTGGCCACTAATATCCACCTGGATCACTCTCTCTCTCTCTCTCTCTCTTAATCACATCTTGATCTCTGTCCCCCCACTTTTTACCTCTCTCCCTTCCTCCTTGTTTCCCTCTCTCTCTATACCTTAATTTATTCCCCTCTCTCTCTTTACCTATCTCTCCCTCCCTCCCTCTCTCTCTCTCTCCATCTTACGCCTCATCTCTCACTTTCTCTCCCCCTCTATTTACTTCTCTCCCTCCCTCCCTCCCTCTCTCTCTCCTACATTTACCTCTGTCTCACCCTCACTCCCTCGTTCTCTGTTAAGCCCTAATATTGGCTCATTACCCCTTAATTGGGGCATATTACATTAGTAATGTTATTTTATTTATGTCGAATTTATTCCATTAGTTGTAATTATACCTCCTAGTCTCCTATATATACCAAGGAGACATTTTTCATTTGGAATCATCTTGTACTTGAACTTTTAAGTGGGGTAAAAGGAGGTTGCCCCCTTGAAGAGGCTTATTATCTAAAATTATCTATTTTTCAAGGCGTTGAGTACTTTTTCTTAGGTTTTTCTATGCTATATTGATATTTGGTTCTTAACATATGGTATCAGAGCTCAAGGTCTTGGGGTTTCGCTGCTACATCTGAGACACCTTGGAATTTTTGGTATAATTTTTTTTTCTACAATGTTTCAGAAGGAACTGCTTGGAGGATATTTAGTAGACGGATCAAGGTACGTTGGGTTAAAATTTTAGCTTCTGAGGCCTTATACTTTCGAAGATATAGCCTGTACAACATAGGGTTCTGGAATCATACTGAAATGAGTCATTGCGGAATTTTCGCTATAAAATTTTTTATGTAACATTTCAGACCATGAAATCTGGAGGCTATTCACAAAAATTAGTAAGGTATTTTTGGTAAAACGTTTAGCTTCTGGTTCATCTTAAATTTGTATATATACCCTCTGTAAGATAGGGTATCTGACTAGTCCTATTGACTAGTCTCAAGAAGGTGTTCTAGGTAAAAAAATCATAACTTCTTCCTAGAGTATCCAAATTGAGTGGGACTAGTTTCATTGGATCGTGGACAATATGTAGTATTTTGGGTACGAGTTTCAAAATTTTATATCAATTATTTTGTGCGGGGAACACTATACAAGTGAGATCTCCTGGAAAGGACAAAAATCAACAAGTTGTGGGGAAGTTACCGTAAATGCCACTTGGCACATCCAATTTTGATCAGACCTGTGGCATTGCAGAAAGAAATATCAAAGAACTAAATAAAAGAAAGTTTCATACCCAGAAGGGTCGAAACTTGGGATATACAATAGAAGAAATATTGTCTAGCAGAACCACCACAAAATCAAGGTTCAAAAGTGATACTTGGCCAACATGCCACCCAAAAAGGGAACTTCTACACCGAATAAGCCTCTAGACAATCCTACTTGGACTCTTGATGAAGGTGAAGAAATGCATAGGGAAATAAATGATTTACAAAAGAAGATAGTAACAAAAGATGAACTACAAGATATGGAAGATAAGTTGGAGGAAAAGATGGATGGTTTAAAAGAGGAGATCATGGAAATATTGAAAAATTTTGTAACAGAGAAGACACCTGAAAGTGAAAATGCGTCCCATGAAATTCATGATGAGGACACAAGGAAGGTGAATCCAGAATGGAGAAACTCCAACTTTGCGTTGAAGACCAACCACATTCCTAAGATCGATATGATGAATTTTGATGGCAAGGACCTAATCACATGGATACTTTAGATGGAGCAATTCTTTGATCTACATAATGTGCCACATACACAAAAGGTACGAATTGCTTCTTTATATTTAGAACCTAATCAATTTGTATGGTATCGATGGATTTGTTCTCACAAATCACTCGTCACTTGGACAATTGTCATGGAAGAAATGATAGAACACCATGAGGATACAAGGAGCAATACCTTCTTTAGCCAATTGATAAATCTCAAGCAAAAGGGTCTAGTTACTGAGCACATTGAGAACTTCAAAAGATTGAATATAAAGGTAACCAATATTCTATATGAGCACTTGATTGATGTATTCATAGGAACTTTAAAGGATAACATTCAACATGAGGTTCACCTTTGGGAACCCAAATAATTGGAGAATGCATTTAAGGTGGCAAGAAATGTTGAAAGTAAAAATATGGCTATGGCTACTAGAAGGACCAATCCTAACATCTATAAAGAGAACAATGCTCCTTCTTCTAAAACACCTCAGCCTACAAGGTTGACACCTCAACAATTGGAGGAAATAAAAGCAACAGGTTTAATCTTTAATTGTGACAACAATACAGTAAGGGACATAAGTGTGGTGAGAAGAAATTATTCTACATAGATTGTGAAGAGGAAGACGAAGAAGAACAAGAACCATCTCAAGATGAAAACGTAGAAGCAATTTCGTCTGAAGAGTTGACTCCCACGATATCATGTAATGCATTGGCTGTAATTAGCACTCCTCAAACCCTCAAGATCAAAGGATACATCAAAAAGAAAAAGGTAATAGTCCTAATTGATTCTGGTAGTACTCATAATTTCATTCACTATAAATTAGCCAAAGCTCTCAATTTCTTTATCTAGTGCCAAAGTTTCAAGTAATGATTGCATATGGAGGAACTATCAATTGCTCAGGAAAATGCAATAAGATCAATCTTACTATGGGGGAATATGTAATTAATAGTCCAATGATTGCTATACCCATGAGTGGTGTAGATGTTGTACTAGGAATCTAATGGTTACAATCATTAAGAATAATGGCTTTTAATTTTCAAGAACTTTTCATGAAATTTTCACTGGAAGGAAAAGAAATTGAGTTAAGAGGTATCACAGGGAAACCCAGTAAGGTGATAAGCTCTAATGGGATGACAAAGTTATTGAAAAAGGGGCATCAAGGCGTTATTGCACAACTATGCTCACTATATGTTCAAACATCTAAGCCATCTATTCCTCAAGATCTCCAAAGGATCATTGATAAGCATTCCAAAGTATTTGAAGAT
>ML793881.1:55644-68317 GCA_009831015.1 Picea engelmannii | reverse complement strand
TACTACACATGCATTATGTTTTGGAGGTTCAGACACTTTTCTACAGGGATATGTTGATTCAGATATGGCAGGTGATAAAGACAGCAGGAGGAGCACCACAAGGTATGTTTTTACTATAGGTGGAACAACAGTAAATTGGATTTCGAAACTGCAAAAGGTTGTTGCACTTTCAACAACAGAGGTAGAGTATGTTGCTGCTACAGAGGCTAGTAAAGAGATGATTTGGTTACAAAGGTTTATGGAGGAATTGGGAAAGAAGCAGGAGAACAGCAGGTTGTACTGTGACAGTCAGAGTGCCATTCACCTTGCAAAGAACTCAGCCTTCCATTCAAAGACTAAGCATATACAATTGAGGTACCACTTCATACGATCTTCCTTGGAAGATGGACAATTGAAGATGGAAAATATACACACTAGCCAGAATCCTACAGACATGTTAACAAAGGGAGTAACAAGGGAGAAACTGAATTCTTTCTCAGTTTCAGTTGGTCTTCAAGAATGAAGATGAAGATGAGAAATTTGCCAGGTCCAAGAAGGTTCAGAGTCCAACATATACAACAGAGGTGGAGTTGTTGAGATCAGTCTCCAAGTGGGAGATTGTTGGTTGTGGAGCCTGATTATCTTCATGATTTATAGGTCTTTTACTTTCAACCATGTTTATACCCCATGAAGTATTTACACCCCAGAAGTATGTACACTCTTCCACGCGGGGGAGTGTAGAGGGGGGGTACCCCCTCTGCGAGGTCCGGGGGGCCTATCCCCCCGGCTGGGGGGTCTGGGGGCAAGCGGGCCCCCAGCGGGGGTTCAAGGGCGAAGCCCCCAAAGCAAAATTGCCTTATAAAAGTATATTGTAATTTCATTGTAAATCTGGACCATTCATTATAAGGTCGCATATGTAATGATAGAGATTATGTTAGGGTTTTTTTCCCTAGAAGGAAACCCTCTTTTATGAGGGAAATGTATTGCGGCTATGATTGATGGTGAATATTGTATTCTGAGAGAGGAGACTATGAGAGAAATAAGAGGAAGTTACAATGGGTTTTGCTGTAGGTTGTATCCCTTCATTTTCTAGATAATAATAAAGGAAGGACCTGGCAATTTCTCTGGTGGACGTAGCCCACACGGGTGAACCACATAAATCTGTGTCTCTCTTGTATTGTGTGTCTTCTGTGTTTTTTTTCTGCATTCGTTTTATTTTATTGCTCCACGGTCCTATTTTTCTAACAATTATTTCACTTGAGAGAGGGTGAGTTTCAGCAAGAGGAGGAGATTCAATTGAGGGTTTGTTGGAGAAGAGTTGCAAATAATACGAAGGAGAGTTCTAGTAGGTGGATCGACTAGTTTTCTCTGTCATTTGCAGAGGTCATAATACAGATCTGAGAGAGTTGCATTTGTGATGCAGACACAACACATTTGGGTCATATGATTTGCACATAGGCTTGTTTGTTGGGCCAGATTTTGTGTTGATGAGTTTGATTTGTTTTGGAAAGGGTCGTACATGTGTTGGGTAGTATTTCCACTAGGGTTTCCTCAACCATTGTTGTAACTTGATCCGCTCTGTAAGAGATCTCTATATTTTCTACTACAATAATAAATGCCACAAACTGAAGAAAGAGTTTTCCCATATTGGGTTTTTCCTGGGGTTATTTAACCCAAAAATATTGGTGTTCTCATGTGATGTGATTGTTGTTATATTATTCACTGTAGATCATATTTATTTCTTCCTTGCTATTTATTTTTCTATGAAGAAAACCTAGCTAAAAGTGAAAAATAACAATTTCATAAATTCAAATGTGCTGAATAAATTTCTTGCTAGTAAAGATTGTTGAATTTTTCAGTTCATCTTGTTGGCTTTTATTGGATTCACATGGTCTCAAAGAAATATTGATGGAGTAACAAGATCAGAGCAGGACTATTGGAGTAACAAAATTAGCACAAGACTGTTGGAGTAACAAAATCTGAGTAGGATTGTTGGAGTAACAACATCGGTGTATTGTTGTTGGAGTAACAACATCAACATATTGGTCGATTTCATATCTGAGCATAGGATTGTTTGAGTAACAACATTAGAATTTTGATTACAGAAGATCAATTTCATATCTAAGCACATGATCAATTTGTGAGACATCGTAGGGTTTGGACAAAGACACTTTCAAAATTTCCATGAATTTGAGAGTTGAGGATAGAATTCAAGGTGCTTAGAACCTCCCCACTTGGAAAGAGACGGTTACTAGAATCTTGGATGTCAATGATTCCCTTGAGCATATTGTAGATAAAAAAAAACTCCTACAGATGCAACTTTATTGGGATCCGATAAGAAGGGTGAAGCGAAGGGAATGAGAATAATCTCTGATGGGGTAAAGGATCACATAATCCCACACCTCTCAGGGAAAACATCTTCTAAGGACACATGGGAGGCCTTGGGTATCCTATATCAGAGTAAAAATGAAAACAACATTATGGTGCTTCAGGAAAGGTTGTGAGGTACTAAGAAGGCTAAGGGAAAAAGTGTGATTCCTTAACTCACTCATATTACACATATTGAGGATGATCTCAGAGCAGTTGTCTCAAAGACAAAGGATTTTGAGTTCGTACGTATAGCCATATATGGATTTTCAAAGTAACGAGACTCATTTGTGCGTGGGATTGTATCTCCCTGAATGACAACATTTATGGGATGATTTTGTGTAGGAGAAAATTCATCTTGGTCAAGTGAGTGGATCTCTAAAATGTCTCAAGTTGTGGATGAGGAGACTTTGGCTCTTTTTAGCAAAGGCAAGGGAAATCCTAAGAAGAAAGGCTCTAGAAAGAATAAGAACATTGACTTATCCAAAGTCAAGTGCTTTTAGTGTCACAAGTTTGGACATTTTTCCTGATACTGTCCAGAAAAGAAAAAGAGTAAGCCACATATGGTAGCCTCTATATGAGTACAGGAGTTCGCAAAGATATTTGAGGGGTATTTCTTCCTTATTGCATGTATGTTGAGCTCAACTATCACAAATTTTTGGTATGTGGATAGTGGTGCCTCTTGTCATATGACTGGGTGCAAGGAGTTCTTCAGTAGCTTGCATGAGGGGGGTGTGAATCTTCATATTTAACTTAGAGATGATGTGTGCTATAAGGTGCAATGCAGAGGCACCATGTAATTTCAGACGGAGTAAGGTAAACCACTCCATTTTGTTGACATTTTATATGTTCCTGGTCTTACCAAGAACCTTATATATGTTTCAAACCTTGAGGAAAAATGGTTTGAGGTTATCTTTCATGGAGGAAAGGTGTATATTATACTAAAGGGGTCTACAACTAATATGGACAAGGTGATTCTGGTTCACAGTGAGAAAGTGTACATATTACATTTCAAGCTAGCAAAAGAATTGGTCAACAACAACACTAATTTGGGAGAGTTGTGGCACAAAAAGATGGCACATTTTCACTTTGGTGCATTGGGTCATTTGAGACAAGTAGTTACAGGAATATCCCATGTTGCATAAGAGAAGCATGACCCTTGTAAGGGTTTTCCATTGGGAAAGTATGCTTGAAAGGAATTTCCTTCAAGTGAGCATAGGTCTAAGGGGATATTAGATCTAGTCCATTTAGATGTTTGTGGTCCTATGAGTGTGTAGTCAGTTAGTGGCTTCAACTACTACATGATCTTTATTCATGATTACTAATAGATTTTCATTGTTGACATTGTGCCATATTGAAAGAAAAATCCTACTGCAAAGAGGTTAATTATAGTGCACGTTATCCCACCATCCTTTATCATAAAAAAGGAGGTATTGGCCTCAAATACCGAATATATATGTGTGCACTAAAAAATTCATGTATTAATATCAGGGTAAATTAATAAGTAGATAAACATAATATTTTTAGGGTGTAAATTCAAATCCAAATTTAAATTTAATAGAGATTTTGTGTAAATTATGCTTGATAGGAATTTTGTTTTTAAGAGTTTTGGCTTATTTTAAAATGACTTAAATTATTGGAAATTCAAAAAATAAGTAAAGCAAGATTAAAATTTTGCTCATTGAATTTTTTTTAACTATATCCTATTAATATACTAAAATTTAAAAACCTTTGGGTTTACACTCGATAACAAAAAATTTAACCAAAAATTCACCTATAGGTCTTGCATAGGGTAACCAAAACTTCCTAGGAGACCACTATTAGGGACCTGACCCCTCACGTAGGTAGAACAATATATTCTGATGTAATAAAGGTCAATATTAATAGGGCCTTGCAATAAGATAGAATAAGTCGAATGTAAGAAGACCTAATAGAAGCTTCCGCTTCTAGAAGGATCTTCCTCTAGATGTTTCTCTTGATAGACATATTTAGTATAAATATGAGTCAAGGGTATGAGAACCCTAGCTTGGATATTATTGTAATATAGATCTACTCGATTGGAGCTTTCCCTCTCGAAGAGGCAAGTGAACATTGATCTCAGTGATCAAAGTTCTATTTCTGGTGTTATTCGGGTTTCATATCGGTCTTATTGTGGTGTTTTTCTAGTTATATTGTTGTTCATATGTCATTTCTATCATTTTATTTATGTTCTACATACTTTTTATATTTGGAATATTACAAGTGGCATCAGAGCTCTTTCCTTGGCAGAAAATTTAGGGTTAAATTGTTTTCATGGTAGAGACGCATTCCAGCATCTTTAAGCCACAGAGATTTGTCGTTACACGCATAAACCCATGGTTGATGGATTCATACATGTAGGAAATATAAGTGGTACTTAAGAGCACATCTATTGGCCACCCTTGTAACCCCTATTTGTACCCCTTTGAGTGGTACTGCATCAGACAACACCTTTGTATGGATTGGCCTAGATTTCCTGAAGCCCTCTTTATATAAACCGGTCAACCACCTGACTTTTATAGTTGCACCGAGAACAACACTCGAGAATATACTCTCTAGTACCTGGGTAGTTGGGTAGTACGACTAAGGGCACGATCTATCCTCCTTAGTTGGTTCCCTGAGATATTGGGTCGAGTACTACTGTTGGACCCCACACGTATATCAGAGAGCTATAGCACAAGGCAAACCCTTGTCTGTAGAACCCTTGAATACCTAACCTTTGGGGACAGAAACAAAAAAAATAAAACAAACAAGATCTATTGTTGTGCAACTATGTTCGAGTTGCCAAATCACTGCACATTTCTTCCTGGTTAAGCATTTGGGCATTTCATCACTACAGTATTCTTTAGACTGGAGTATAACTCCGCAGGTGAAAAAAAAACGAGTCTGTAAACTTTTTCACCATTATTTGAGACCTATTCCATTGGATTTATCTCTTCGCCCTTATCACATTCATACCTATCATTTTTCAGCAATTTTTTTTACCCCACCTGCCCCTTTTTGGTTCACTTATCATTATTGCCCATACCCATAGCCAAGACTTGGAAGCTCACTTCAATACCTTGCAATATAATTTCACAGAGACCCAACAAGAAGTGAGACAGCTCAGTTCCAATATTGCCACCATCAATCAAAACATGCATTCCTCCATCACTGCATCAATCGCCAAACTCAAAGAAGACCTCAATAAAGACATGACTACCCAAATTGAATCTATCGTTTCAATTATCTGCATGAAGATACATATCCCTGTAGATCCCCCTTTATCTGATCCACCTTTGAATATCGAAGTTGAAACATCCTCTCATTCCCATAATTTTCAGCCCCATCACTTTCAGTATGACCTAGTCCTTTTGCGAGTGGATGTGACCAAATTTGATGGCTCAGATCCCACTGGTTGGGTCACTCAAATGGAACATTATTTATCTTTGTATGGAATTACAAATGACTTGGCCAAACTCTGGTATGGTTTTCTCCGTCTAGATCAAGAACGTTGGAAATGGTGGCAATGGAGAAAAACTATTTGTCAAGGGTATATTGCTTGGACACACTTTGTGGCAGAGCTTTATGAATGCTTTGACACTGACACCAACCATTTATACTGTTTGACAAAGTTGAAACAATATAGCACAGTGGAAGAATTTATAGCTTCTTTTGAGCGACTGGCTTTTCATACAGAGGGCATGTTTGGTGCTTTTTTCTGAGAATGTTTTATTAGTGGCCTCAATGATGAGATTCATGCCCATGTCCTCATGGATCGGTCTCAGAGTTGGGTGGAGGCTACTAAAAGAGATAAGGAAGCACAATAGGTTGTCTCTTCTCAAAACCGAAAACCCTCCTTTATTCCTCGCACTAAACCAGTAAATCCCACTCTTCCTTCTACTCCACTAAATATCCGAAAATTGGACAGGGCTGAAATGGATAAATGCCAACTTAAAGGACTTTGTTATAATTGTGATGAAAAATATTTTCTCGACCACAAGTGTAAGGAAAAAAATATTTTTATGGCCATCTCGTAGGATATTTTGGAAGAGGATGTTGAAACTCCCCTTGTGTTTGAGTCACCTGAGCCCACTGACATAACCCGTCCCTCAGACCCTCCTGAAGTAGAACCGGTCATTTCCCTAAATTCTCTCACTGGCTTCTCTGCTCTTCGAACCCTCAAGCTAATTGGTTACATCAAGCATAAGAAGGTCATCATTGTTGTTGATAGTGGAAGAACCCATAATTTTATTCATTGCCACATTGCCCAAGAAACTCATTGCTATATCCATGCAGTCAATAATTTCCAAATTATGATTGCCAATGGCATCTCCATGAAATGTGGAGGGCGTTGTGAAAATGTGCATCTCCAAATTGGTGACTACCACCTGAAATCTCATATGTTTTCTATCGACATGGGCGGTTGTGACATTGTGTTGGATCCAAGTTGGCTAAGGACTTTGGGTCCCATTATCATGGATTTTAAGGAATTAACCATGCAATTCGATCAGGAGGGCCAAAAATATAATTTCCAAGACATCACCATCGGTTCACCTGAGATCATTAGTTCTCATTGCATGGAAAAGATGCTCAAAAAAGGTCATTCTGGCATTATTGCACAACTCCATGCCATACAAGCAACTAAGACACCCTTTGTTCTACAAGACCTCCAATCCATCCTCTATAAACATAAAGTGGTCTTTTCCACTCCCCAAGGACTTCCTCCTTCGTGTGGTGTTCATGATCATTCCATTCCCCTTGTACCAAGAATCCTTCCTCCCAATATTCGTCCCTATCGTCACCCCTTTAGCAAAAAAAATGAAATTGAGAAAATGGTTCAAGAACTGCTTAACGCAGGCGTTATTCATCCTAGTACGAGCCCCTACTCTTCTCCTGTGGTCATGGTCCTAAATAAAGAAGGTTCCTGGCACATGTTTCCTGACTTCCACACCCTCAACAAAGGTCATTCTGGCATTATTTCACAACTCCATGCCATACAAGCAACTGAGACACCCTTTGTTCTACAAGACCTCCAATCCATACTCTCTAAACATAAAGTGGTCTTTTCTACTCCCCAGGGACTCCCTCCTTCCCGTGGTACTCATGATCATTCCATTCCCCTTGTACCAAGAATCCTTCCTCCCAATATTTGTCCCTATCGTCACCCCTTTTCCAAAAAAAATGAAATTGAGAAAATGGTTCAAGAACTGCTTAACACAGGTGTTATCCACCCTAGTACGAGCCCCTACTCTTCTCCTGTGGTCATGGTGCTAAATAAAGAAGGTTCTTGGTGCATGTTTCCTGACTTCTGCGCCCTCAACAAACTCACCATTAAAGACAAATTTCCAATTCCTATCATTTATGACCTCTTGGTTGAATTGAGTGGCTCCTAGTTCTTTACTAAAATTGATCTTCGTTCTGGCTACCACCATATCCATATGAAAGAGGAATACATTCCTAATACTTCCTTTAGAAATCATGAGGTCCACTATGAGTTTTTTTTCATGCCCTTTGTCTTGTGTAATGCCCCCTCCACCTTCCAAAGCCTCATGAATCATGTCTTTCGTCCTTTTCTCCGTCATTTTGTCTAAGTTTTCTTTGATGATATCCTCATCTATAGAAAAACCTAGACAAACCATCTTTCTCATGTGGATTGATTTCTCCATCTACTCTCTCAGCGCCAACTTTTCCTGAAAAAATCTAAATGTGCTTTTCGTGCCAGTCCATGTGCACCAGTCTAGTCCTGGCCCTCTGTGATTTCAAAAAGAACTTTGTCTTGGAATGTGATGCTTCAGGGAAACGTATTGGTGATGTCCTTATGCAAGAGGGTCGGTCTTTGGCCTTTACCAGCAAACAACTATCTAAACGAAATTTGGGAAAATCAATATATGAAAATGAAATGTTGGCTATTCTGCATACCGTTGATTTGTGGCACCCTTATCTATTGGGGCAACGCTTCCAAATTAAGACAGATGATCAAAGCCTCAAGTGCTTTATGGAACAACGCATTTCCTCCCTAGAGAAACAAAAATGGGTGACTAAGCTCTTTGGATATGGTTATGAGATCATTTACAAGAAAGGAAAAGACAATGTGGTTGCAGATGCACTTTCTCGAAAATATGAAGATGAAGGCTCCCTTTTTTCTCTCTCCTTCATTGTACAAGATTGGCTCCAAGCTGTTCACCAGGAATTGCTACATGATCCCAAAAGTTCACATCTGATACAACAATTGCAATCCAATTCTCCAGTTTCCCTAGGGTACTCTTGGCTCCATGATGAGATTCGATACAAAGGTCGTTTGTATTTAAGTAAACAATCAAAACATAAATCCATGATACTTTCTGAGCTTCATGCTACACCCATAGCTAGGCACTTCGGGTTTACCAAAACCTATGACAAGGTCAAACATTCTTTTTTCTGGGATGGTATGAAACAAGACGTTCGTAATTTTTTGGCTGAATGTGATGTGTGTCAACGCAACAAGGGAGAAACAGTCAAATCTTCTGGCACGCTACAACTACTTCCGATTCCACCTACTATTTGGAGGGATGTCTCTATGGATTTTATTACAGGCTTACCTAAATCGAGCAATAAATTAGTCTTCATGGTGGTAGTTGATATCCTTTCCAAGTATGCTCATTTATGTTCTCTTCAACACCCATTTACATCATCTACTGTGGCTCAACGTTTCATGGATCAGGTCTTCAAGCTTCATGGCATGTCACATTCTATTGTTTCTGATCATGACTGAACTTTTACCAACAATTTTTGGCACGAACTGTTCAAGCTACAAGGCACCCAATTGCATCTCAGCACAACTTATCATCCCTAGACATATGGTCAAACTGAAGTTTTCAACAAGTGTTTGGAAACATATTTTAGGTGTTTTGCATCAGAAAATAAAAATCAGTGGGCTCAATGGTTACCCCTAGCTGAATGGTGGCACAACACTTCATACCATATAGCTACCCGCATGACTCCTTTTGAAGTGGTATATAGACAAAATCCACCTTTAGTTCTCTCATATTTACCAGGTGTCTCGAAGGTCCAGGAAGTTGACTAAACTCTTACAGTTTGAGAGGCTATTCTCCATACCCTCAAAGAGAATTTGGTCATGGACTAGAATCACATGAAGCAACAAGCCGATCAAGGTCACTCTGAATGTTAATTTGTAGAAGGGGATTAGGTGTTTCTTCAACTGCAACCTTACAAGCAAAATTCCATCAAGGACGACCATTGTCAGAAGTTGGCGCCCAAATTTTATGGTCCTTATACCATTCTCAAGAGTGTGGGACAAGTGGCCTATCAGTTAGCTTTGCCCAGTCATTCTAAGCTACATCCTATTTTTCATGTTTCATGCTTAAAGAAGGTGATTGGAACTAAGTGCCAAGCTCAAACCAACCTTCCCGAGTTAGATGAAGAAGGATCCATTTGGCTATAACCACAAGCCATTTTGGACCAACATGAGCATCTCTTGCATCAATGAACCATCAAGGAAGTGTTGTTCCAGTGGAAAGATACAACTGCAGCAGATGCCACTTGGGAACCATCTACTATTCTGCAACACTTTCCACATCTCAATCCTTAAGGACAAAGATGTTTTTAAGGGGGAGTACATGTTAGTGACCTAACCCCTCATGTAGGTAGAACAATATATTCCGATGTAATAAAGGTCAATATTAATAAGGCCTTGCAATAAGGTCGAATAAGTTGAATGAAATAAGACCTAATAGAAGCTTCTGCTTCTAGAAGGGTCTTCCTCTAGATGGTTCTCTTGATAGAAATATTTAGTATAAATAGGAGTCGAGGGTATGAGAACCCTAGGTTGGATATTATTGTAATAGATATCTTCTTGACTGGAGGTTTCCCCCTCTAAGAGGCAAGTGAATATTGCTCTCCGTAATCAAAGTGTTATTTCTAGTGTTATTATGGTTTCATATCGGTCTTATTGTGATGTTGTTATGGTTATATTGTTGTTCATCTGCCATTTCTAGCATTTAATTTATGTTCTTCATACTTTTTATATCTAGAATATTACAACCACCCATCGCAAGACTCATCTAGCTCAAGCACACTTAATTGTGGAGCTCTCCCCACAATCAAGCCCACTTGCATTGCTAACCCATTTGCAAAACCTTAGAAAGTATTGTGCCTTATGAACTATACTTCCTAAGGTTTTGCAAATACTTTCTAAGGTTTTGTGAATGGGGTAGCAAGCTAAGTGGGCTTGATTGTGGGGAAAAATGCATGATTAAGTGTGCTTGAGCCAAAGGAATATTGGAATGGGTGACCTCCAAGAAAGTATTGGTTATCGGGTGCAAGCCCTAAAGGTGATGATTGATGCTATATGATTCATTTCACTAATTTCAATCCCGCTTCTTCATTATTGTGAGTATCACCTTATGCAATGAGCACTGAGTGGACTACTAAAAATCATGAGAAATTAGTCAATTGTGACTAATACTCATGGATATGGATCATAGATTAGCGACTTACTCTACGCAGATAATCTTGAAAATGATTTCTAATATGTTGGACTACATAATCCCTCGATAATTAACAACTTATCACTAAGACAATGTTTCCTACATTTTTCACCAAATAAGTCATTATTGAAATATGGATAGAGCCAACCTAAATTTTCTAGGGTGCAATGTATGCATTATTAAAAATGACACCAAAAACTTCATTTTTCATTTGAATCCGACGAAGTTAAAAAACTGTAGAGGGAGTAGTTGGATTTTTTAGGTTCTTGTTCTATTGAATGACCCTTGCAACCCCTAGGGGCATGGGGGGAATATCAAGAACCCAATGTTTTTTGAATTTGTTACTTGAAACTTAGTCGAAAAGAGGATTATTTTGGATAATCCATATATCTTATGTCCTTGCTTAGGCCTACCACCCTTTCAAATTTTTTGGGTTAGTTTCCAGTTTGTTGCAAGTGGTTCTCGCCTTCAAGCATTATTTTCATCATCTTCACATAATGACCTCCCTCCATTCCCTCCTTGCTGATGAATTAATCTTTTTATATTTGACACACTTTCAGAAAGGAAGGGAAATTAATAAGAACTAAGTAGTGTAGCAATAAATGCTATATATTATGGGATCTATTCATCATTTCAAATCCAAAATATGTTGCATTTAATGCTTCACTATTTAGTGAATAATTCTTCCTCGTTTGATGTACAGTTCTTGTTGAAATCAAGTGGCTAGAAGGGTTTCATACAAACAATAAACATCCACAAAATATGTGAAGTGAACTTGAGCTCACACTATCTAGCTTCATTGCATTTCCTAGTTTTTTGAAGTCCTTTAAATTTTATTGTTAGAAAGATGATATCACTTGAGGGAGAAAGCTCTTGGTTTTTCTTTTAACCATATCATCTGCTAGTATTATTCAAGAGGAGGCTATTAATTTTGATTCTAGGTTGGTTGTCTATGTGGAAGTTCTTTGGAGCTGTAATTAACTATTGGAGGCACTAAGAATACACACTCTCTCATTCTTCAAGTATTATATTGCCTGGAAATTTGAGGTTTTTTTGTTCTTTGGAGGCTACTTTGCTCATAGTCTTTGTTTGGTTTAGAATGGTTGATTATTTAGAGTCTAGTTTATCAAATATGTGTTTGGGTTGATATTATCAATACAATCATTGAGGCTAGTTGAGCAAGAATACCACATTTTGTTTCTTTATTATAGAACGCTCCCAATTTTAACTACCATGAGAAGGTTGATGCAATTAAATTTATTCCATATAGTATGTATGGGTGAGTGCATGAAGATGGTGGATGATAAAGTGGCAATGGGTTGAGCAGGAACACACACTCGCAACAATAAGTGTGTGTTTCTAGGAACGTGCACGCATTCTTGATGTGATGGGTTTGGAAAACCTTGAACCTCCATTAAACAAGTCACATAGAAACGTTCCCAAGAACGCGTACCCATTCTCAAGAACATGTGTTCATTCTCAAGAATGCATGTGTGTTCCTAGAAAACATGTGCACAAGAAAATTTTCATGTTCTTTAAAAAAAAATGAAACAAAAATAATGCGTGCACGTTGTTTTTTATTTCAAATTTTTTTTAGAAATGTTAACATGAAATATTGATCAACCCCCCCCCCCTCTCTCTCTCCTTGTTCCCCCCTCTCCCTACCTCCATATATATTCCTCTCTCTCTCTCCAACTTCTCTCTCCCTCTCTCACTTGTTGTCTCCCCCCTCTCTCTCCCTCTCCCTCTCTTTGTGCCCCTCTTCCCCTCACTTCTTTTCTCCTTCTTCCCCTCTCTCTTTCTCTACCCAATCGTTCTCCCCCTCTCTCTCAACCCTCCCC
>ML793881.1:11865-25983 GCA_009831015.1 Picea engelmannii | reverse complement strand
TCCCTTTTTCCTTCCTTCCCTTTGTTTGTGTCTCTCCTCCTTCCCCTTTCTCCCCCTTTCTATCTTTACCTCTCTCTCATTTTCTCCCACTTACTCCCTACATCCTCCCATATCTCTCTCTAATCCTCTCTCTCTACCTCCCTATTACTCACATCTTGATATCTCCCCACCCTTTTCACCTCTCTCCCTCCCTCTTTTTTTCCCTCTCTCTCTCCCTCCCTCCCTCTCTCTCTCTCTACCCCATCCATATCTCTCTCCATCTCACTCTGCACCTCTCACTCTCTCTCCCACTCTCTCTTCTTCTCTCCCTCCCTCCCTCCCTCCCTCTCTCTCTCTCTCCTACATTTACCTCTATCTCACCCTCTCTCTCTCTTGATCTCCCCCTCTTTCTCTCTCTCCCCAGTGCCACACTCTCTCTTCCTCCCTTTTTCCTTCCTTTCCTTTGTTTTTCTCTCTCTCCCTTCCCCTTTCTCCCCGCTGTCTCCTTGTCTCTATATAACTCCCTATATCCTCCCATCCATCTCTCTCTCTCTCTATCCTCCAGATTTAGGAGTGGAACAAACTTATTAACAGATTGAATACAATAAACAAAAAGATATGAAAAATAACACAGATATCCAGTGAAAAATATCTTCTATTGAATAATGAAATAGGTTGAAACTGTAAAACTACAGAACTGAAACACTTGCTCGAATGGTGGTAGCTATCTTTGAGAAGAGATGTGTCTACTACGTGCATCCGTCTGAGAAGAATGGATTACAATGAGGCTTTAGAGGCCTTTTTGATATTACTCATGAATTCCATAATCCTATACATCCAAAACCTAAGCCTATAAGGTGAAACGCCAAAAGTCATGTGGGCCCCTATGGTTAAGTTGGTGTAAGTTGGCACCTTAACTTACCAAGGTTTTAAATTTTGCATACAACCTTCGTTTTAGTCGCGTGATAGCCCGTTGGAAAGTTCTTTCAAAGAAATACGCATTATGATGTCAAACTCTGCCTCCATATATAGTTTCACTGTGGTGAGACAAAAAAATAATGTTTAGGGCCCCAAAACGACCCTAGAAGTACAACAAGATGTGCTGACATGAAAACATACAAAATAATCCAGTTGGATTAGGAGAGAGGCCACTAGTATCCACTTGGAGGATGTGTCGGGCTTCATACAACCCCAAAAGTGTAGAACCTACAATTAAAAATAAGTACATAAGAACGTGTTGAACAAAAAGGACAAGAGGAGCCAGTTGGAATAGGTGAGTGGCCACCAATATCCACATGGATCAATCCTCCCCCGTTAGGAAGAAATGGTCTCCATTGCATTGAGTTCCCCCATCACATGAGGAAACTTCTGCTGGATATGGCCTCGGGTGAGCCACTTTCCTTGGTGTAGGACTTGCCATGCCTTAACAACTCAATAAAGACGGATCCTCTACTGGCGAGTGACCTTGACCCGTGTGTCCACTATTTGATCAGTGGATGCTTTTTCCATGCAGTCAGGGTTGAGATCTGTTGGTGTCAGTTGTTCTATGATCTTTGAGGTGTCCAATAATGGTGGAAAATATGGCCGAAAGAGGTCCACATTGAACACTGGATGCAAACCAAGGAAGGGTGGAGTGTTGAGCTCAAAATAATTTCTACCCACAACCTTGATGATAGTGTAAGGCCCATAGTGAAGTGGGCAAAGATTCTGATGGGGCCCCGTGAGACGCTCCTTCTGCAAATGTAACTATAATTTTTCACCAACTTGAAACTGGTGTGGCACCCTATTTTGATCATGGCATTACTTGTACATAGCATTGGATTTCTACAAAATCTCTTGGACCTATTGGTGGATGTGTTGAATATGCTCAATGAATCTAGTGGCTTTGTTGATCGTATACTGATCATGGGAAGAGTTTGTCTGTGCAGTGGCAAGAGGAAGTGAAACATCAATGGGTCCCAAGGGTTGGAATCCCAAACCCACCTAAAATGGGCTATGGATGGTGGAGCTATGGAGAGCCCTGTTGTAACTGTGATGAACATAGGGGAGACTCTCATCCCATGTACGTGGATGCTTATAATTGTACATGCCTAGGCTGTGCACGATCATCCAATTGATGACCTATGTTTGGTCGTCGGTTTGGGGGTGGAAAGCAATGGATTTTGTGAGCTTGGTGTCCAATAGAGACCAGAGACTCGACCAAAATGTGTTGAGGAACATGCTATCCCGGTCGGAGATGATGGTCTATGGTATCCCAAAGTGGACCCACACTAGTTCGAAGAAGACCTTGGCAGTATTTTCCACTTTGATATTATTCTTGCAAGCTGTGAGGATGTCCATCTTCGAAAAACTGATCAATGAACACAAATACACATTCATTTCCTTTCTTCGTAGATGACAGTCCAGACATGTAATCCATTGACATGGATTCCCAAGGCTTCTAAGGAATAGGAAGAGGGGTGTATAAGCCTTGCTTCTTGATGCTTGGATTGGAAATGGCACAGGTAGTGAAATATCTGATATACTTGTTAACATCCTGTCGAATTTTTGGCCAATAAAAATGTTTCTGAAGAATGACCACAATTTTCTCCACACCAAAATCTCCTACCACCCAACTGTAGTGGGATTCCAAAATCAACTTTGCACACTCACTTGTAGGAACATAGAGATGGCCCAGGTGGTATAAGATTCCATCCTAAATGTGAAAATCGATGACAGTTTCACCTATACCCAAGAGATGTAGGTGGTGGTGAAGTCTGGATCTTGTTGATAAAGTTGGGGCCACTCAAATGCTTCATGTCCACAGGAATGGAGTACAGTGGTGAGTGCAACCAGAGGAGGCTGACTGAGGCAGTCAACGACATGATTGTAGATACTTGTCTTATACTTGACGTTGATATGGAACTTTTGCATGTAGGTGGACCACTTCTTATGGTGTTCGTTCTGTAATTTCTCTTGTGTATGTATGAACTGAAGAGGCTTGTGATCAGTGTGTATGATCGTCTCTTTTCCCATAATGTAATGTTTCCATTGACAACAGGCTTGTACAATGGAATACATTTCCTTGTCATAGGTTGGGTATTTCCAGATAGAATCAGAGAGTGTCTCACTATGGTATGCCAATGGATGCCCATGCTGAGTGAGAACTGCACCCAAAACATAGTCAGATGCATCAATCTCAATCTAGAATGGTTGTTGTAGATTAGGTAAGGAGAGTACTGGAGCTTAGCACAAGCGATGCTTCAGATCATCGAATGCTCATTTCTACTCCTTCCCCCACACGAACTTGGCCTTACAACCTCCCTTGGTCACCTGGTTGAGGGTCCATGCAATATGGGAGAATCCTAACACGAACCATCGATAGAAGTTGGCTAGTCCCAAGAAGCTCCGAAGCTCGGTCATTGTGGTCGGGGTTGGCGAGTCATGAATGAATTGGATATTAGTTGGATCAACATGTACCCCATGCTCATCAATAGTGTATCCCAAGTATTGGACCCTGTTCATGAAAAAATAACATTTTTCCAAGTTGGCATATAGCTTGTGTTGTCGCAGAGTGCTCAAAACTTTTTGAATATGCTGCATGTGCTCCTCCCATGTTCTGTTGAAGATGAGGATGCCATCCAAATATACCACCACAAAGGAGTTGGTGAAGGGTCTTAATACATCATCCATCAACCTCATGAAAGTGGTTGGTGCATTTGTTAATCCAAATGCCATGAATAGCCATTCAAGGAGACCTTCTTTAGATTTGAAGGTTGTCTTCCATAGATCAACTAGTTTGATGGGAACCTCATGGTAGCCAGACTTTAGGTCAATATTGATGAACAACTTTTCCCCCTTGAGTTGTTCAAGAAGGACTTCAATCCTGGGAATAGAGTACCAGTTCCTGACAATGATTTTTTTTAAGGCCTTGTAATCAATGTAGAGTCGCCATGTCCCGTCCTTCTTCTGCACCAGTACAATCGATATTTTGCAAGGGGTGGAGTTGGGTATGATGTGCCCCTTTTGAAGCATCTCTTGGATCTGTCACCTGATTTCATCATTTTCCATCAGTGAGCAATGTTAGAATGGTCCATTAGGTAGAGGTGTGTCAAGGATCAGATCAATTGGATGCTTGACTTGGCAGTGTGTCGGTACCCCTCTAGGTGAGGAGAAGATGTCTCTGTATTCTTCCACGATCCCGTCCACTTTCTTCTACTTCAAAGAGAGGCTTTGTGTAGAGGCCGTGAATGTGGTGACGACCTTCTGCTTACTGTAAGCACGGATCACAAAGAATATGAACTTCCCAGTTTGTGAGATGAACTTACTGCATTGCTTAGCAAAGATTAAAGAAATAGTAGTAGGCGATGCTACCTGTTGTATCCTATACAATTTTCTACCCAAAGTACTAATAACACTGCAGGGTCTAGACTCATATATAGCATGATGCTTCCACAAATATGGTTGTCCTAAAATAACATCACAAACGTTAAGGGGATCAATATCACACAATACCTCATCTTTGAAAGGCTTGATGTCGTAGGGCAGGCGACACTGTTGGCTGACACAAATATATCTTCCTTGGTGAAGGCAGATGATGGTGTAGGGTTGTGGGCGCGGTTTTGTTGGAAGTTCCAGCCACTTGATGACCTCTTCTAAAATCAGGTTCTTCTGACTCTCGCTATCGACAATGAAATGAAGCAGAGCTCCCTTTACCCACATCTATGAGTGAAAGAGGCGTTCTCCTTCCTCTGGTTCTTTTGGTTCACTTGGTAAAACTTTGGTGGTAGATATAGTGGCACTGGGTTCAACATCGATAATCCACTTCCCTCCTTCAGGATTTGATTCAGAATAAAAATCGACCTCTGACTCAGAAGCCTTCAGCTTTTCCATGAGTGACTTCTTGGAGTGACATTCTTCAGTGTTGTGCCAAGGTATTTTATGGTACTCACACCATTTTCTCGTGTCCTTCTTTGTATTTTCATTGCCCTTATTATGTTGTGGCTTGGACTAGTTGTCCTAAGGGAAACCATATCGACCTTGTCCCTTGTTGTTTGGGTTGGGGCCGCCTTTTCTCTACTTTGGCTATGAGGGGTTTGCAGATCCTAACTCTCACCTTTTCCGCTTAAATTTATGCTTGATATTGACTGCATATCTATAAGCCATGCCTAAGGAGGCAATGTCCAAAAAATCCATTTTGGTTTGAATGTATCTATGGAAAAATGACGAAGCATGATTTGGATTTTGGGTACACAATAATAGAGTGTGGTCGGAGCCAGATGAAAAATATATATTTGATGATGGTGAGGCACCAAGATTTGTGATTGAGGTAGGCAATGGTGTGTATTGGCCGAGGCATTGAGTGTTGTCGGAGCCAGATGAAGAATATATAATAGATGTTGGTGGGGCATCAAGATTTAGGATGGAGGCAGGTAATGATTTAGATTGGTCGAGGCATATAGTGTGGTTGGTGTTAGCTGGGCTGATGCCTGGAGTGTGGCTAATACACGAGGAGGCGGGCCGGTGTTAGCTGGGTTGATGCATGGAGTGTGATCGATGCAGTTAGGAGGTGGGTCAATGCTAGCTGGGCCAATGCATGGAGTGCGGATGATGCAGTTAGGAGGCAGGGTGGTACTAGCTGGGCAGATGCATGGAGTGTGGCTGATGCAGCTAGGAGGTGGGCCTGTGCTAGATGGGTCGATGCATCTAGGTGGGCTAGTGCATTTAGGCCCACAAGAACTTGGAATTCCTAACCTCCCAGAAACATTTCCATTTATTCCTCACAATTTTGAAGAGAGCGAAATTCCTGACTTCACAATTGGAATAAATGAAGAAGAAGTGAATGGAGTCCCAGAGATATTGGAGAGAGTGTGTGAATTCATTGAATCCGATGAACTCACCATTGAACAAGGAGGGGATTGTGCTATTTTCTTATACACCTTGAATCAAGTCGAGGAAGATGACAATGAAAATGGCAATGGAAATCATACTTTGCATTGACTACCATGCTCCCACCTCTTTCACTCTCACTACATTTCAGAATGGTTTCATAGAAACCTCAGTTGTCCCACTTGTCAAACTCCACTTTGGCTGTAGTAGCCACCAGTAACCATATTCATTATGAAATTATAGCCATAGGTAAATGTATTTATTATGACTCTGTTATAAATGAAAGATAACATAGTGTAATTATGTTATAATTTTGATTATATATTTATGTGACCATCTAAAACTTTGATTTATGACTCTGTTATAAATTAAACATAACATAGTGTGTTATCTGTTATATATATATATTTGAGGAGCATTATTGGATTAGATAATATCAAGTAAAAGTTCATAAGATATTTTATGTGAGTTATTATTATGATAAGGAGTAGTTTGACCATTTAAAACTTTGATTAATATTTTAAATATTTTGGTCTCCCACAAGATCATGAAATAAATTGGTCCTCTTGACCCACTGTAGGGTAACTTGAAAATCACCACCTCATAACATGCAATCATTACATTAGTTATACTGTCAACATCTTAAAGAAAGAATCCACATGTTAACTCTTGCATGTCATCATGAGAATACAACATCGTTTTCATCAACACATGCTCCCATGTGTCATCATAAAACATCTTATCATAAAAGAATTACATGCAATTACAACATGTCATCATATTAGAAGATACTATAATAAGAATCTAACCTCAACATATCTTTACCAAAGATATACCATTGCATTAACAACATAGATGGAACCATATGTTATCTTAGATTAACATCATGAAAATTAGAGTCATGTCAACATATTTCACATGCAGGGTAAATGAATATTAAAAGTGTTGTGGGTAAATGAATACTAGCTTTTATCTCTAAAACGTTCACATAGGCCCATGACAGCACGTTCCAGAAAGTGCTACCACAATTGGAGCAGGGTTCTCCAGCTTCCTGAATCTCTCCATCTCATTACATATAATTACCACCACATTCATAAACCAGAAATCCAAGAAGCATGCAAATTCAAGAAGCATGGAATCAATTGGTCGATTATCCTCCCTTTCTGTAGGAAATTGAGAAACAAAAGTATGGTTGGCCTAGTGATCTACATATTAATTCCCAACCACCTAATTGAAACCATTCCTATTAGGATTGTGGGTACATGACCCCCCTCTAATGAAGCTCTAGGTAAAACAAGGAATGAAATCCCATACTATTCCAGGATGCCCTTTTGAGATCAATGGAAGGAGAAATCACAGGTCCATGGTTTACTTGACATTATAGTTTTGATTCCCTTCTACCATGGTGTGCCCATCTCTATAAGTTTTCTTGGCATGTGCTACAATGACAGACTGACTACGAGATTGTTGAAATATTGTAACTACGAATAATATTCTACTTATTGTTGAGGTATTATTAAATAGATCAATCCCATTTTGTGGATTGATCATGTCGAGACTTATGTATGAGCAAATCCCCTTTTGTGGATTGGTCAAACCCTATTTGTATGAGGCTAATTGAGAATTCGCCCCCTAGGGATATTTAAAGTGGCTTTATCCACTAAGTGAAGAAGTCAGCCATGCTTGATGAAGAGACACAACCCTAGTGCCTAGCAACTAGTATAAATAAGAGAGGCTAGCATCTCATTCTCACACTCACCAAAAACTCACTCATCTAGTGCCCAAGTTTGACGGAAGCTAAAGTTGCCTGAATAATGAGAGAGACGAGCATTGCTTAGTGTTGGATATTCTCTAGTGTTTGGTTTATTATCTTGGCATTGTATTGACAATCTATATTAAGGAAGTTTTTGTTGGGTTTTCTCCCCCATGAGGTTTTCCCGGGATAAATGATGTGTACCTTGTGATTGTGTTTCTTTCATTGATCCTGCTTATGCTATTATTGTATAGTAAATTGAAAATACCACTGAGCCCACCTTTCGACCAGAAAGGCATCCTTCTGTCACTGTGAGAAAATTGAGAAAAATATTGATAGGATACATATATTACTTTAATTATAATGAAATAAGTTTTTTTTCAATATGTGTTTTAATAGGTTTTGGATATTCACTTACCCTTCGGGGATCATCGACTAAGTAAAGGTAAAGAGAAACACCATGGTATAAGACTAGAGATGGAACTAGGGATTCCACAATCAACTCTGATGTTGACTGCATCATTGGTGGTTCTAGGTCATAAACTAGATCAATAGCTTCAACTTCTACTCCTATTAGTTTTTGATCAATTGCAGAAAACAGAAATCCAAGATATTGAACTAGAACATATGCTTAGTAAACTAGATCTGTTGAAATATTGTAACTTTGAAGAATATTCTAATTCTATTTGAGTTATTATATTATAGATCAAATCCCCTTTTATGGAGTGATCATGTCGGGTCTTGTAGAAGACCAGATCCCCTTTTGTAGATTGGTCAAACCATATTTATATGGTGTTATTTGTAAAGTTGGCCCCTAGGGTTTATAAAGTGGTTTTAACCACTCTTGGAATAATTCAACCCTACTAAGTGAAGAGACATAACCCTAACACCTCCTCAACTAGTATTTATAAGTGAGGATTGCACCTAACTTGTTCATTCATTTCACTCACTCATCTAGTGCGCATATTTTGAAGGCAATTACAATTGTAGTAGGAAGGAGAAGAGAGGCACATGCTCAATCCTATTTTATTCTTGGTGTTTGGTATTATTCTTGGCATTGTATTGGTAATCTATTATTGCGAAAGTTTTTGATGGGTTTTTTCCCCATGAGGGTTTACCAAGATTTTTTTTTGCATAACTTGTGATTTTGTTTCTTTTAGTGATATTAATTTTGTTGTTGTTTTGGAAATGCATTGAATGCTCTAGTAAATTTGAAATAACCTAATAACAACACTAAAAATTAACATGGACTCAAATCTTGATTGAATAGAGCACCTTTAACTAGGTATCTAAAAACGTCAATGTTGTCATACAAGGAGATCAGGTATTTTTACCGAAGAGGAATTTTTGACCAAAAACTATCTAGGGAAGTGTGCCCTACCCTAGCACATCCTTTGGCAGCTTGAGCACAATTTTTCAGTGGCCAAATTCTCCAGAAAGTCAAACCCTAGGTTGAACTAGTACTAGAAGTACTAATCCAAAATTGTGCAGGTCACGTTTCAAGGCGTAAAAATTGGAATTTTATGAAACAATAAGCTCTAAAAAACTTGCCTCATCCCAATGCATCTAGTCCCTAGATCATAATTCAAAAATTTGAAGTTTGAGAAATTAGGGTTTCCTCATAAAACCCTAAGTTGCAGCACCAATTATAGTGCCAGTTCCTTCATGCGAGTTGTAGCACCAGTTGCAGTACCAATTCCTGCATGCCAATTGTAGCACCATTTGTAGTGCCAGTTTCTTCATGCCAATTGTAGCACCAGCTGCAGTGCCAAGACCAGTTGCAGTACTAGTTGTAGTGAGAGTTTTTGTGAAGCATTGAGACTGATTTTATTGTCCTAGTGTGACTTACCCTAGGAAATATCCAACTAAACTTAATTTACAAGTTGAAGCACCTTTGAAGTTTTAAAGGTTTGTTATTTCTTATCGCTATTGTCTGATGGTGCCACTACCTACAGATGTTGTTAGAGGTATGTACTTACATATGTTCAAACTGTATCATTATTTTAAAGGGTACTTGCATGATATTTTTTCTAAGAAACAATCATAGATCCAGAAGGATGTCAGATCCAACACATTAGAGGAACTATGCAACCCAGGTTTGATTACCTTGATATGCCCCTAATTTTTATGGCATTATTGTGATCTTATGAATATCCAGGTTGCATTTTGATCTGTTGAAGTTATCATACTAATCAATGGTCAAAATTAAAGTCAAAGTATTAGATTGATTAAATTTGAGACTATAGATTTTATTCTCTAACCCATCTTTCTGTCAAGAAAGCATATTATCTTAGTACATAGGATAGGTTGAAGAAAATACTTGTCAACTTGAGTGAAGGAGACTCAGAAGAAAAACAATGCACCCATTCTCGAGGAAAAGACTCCAGGTTGTAGGTTTGATTAATTAAGTTGATAAGATTCAAATTTGCACATGTCAAGTTTGATAACTACCTCATTAAAAGTAAACAATATAGTTGTGATAGAAATATTTGAAAAGTTTTATACTTGGTAGCATGTGAGCATCATTGAGATAAATTCTTATTGTAATCATTTACCAGATATAACTAACATCTCCCAAGAGAAACTTCTTGTTTTGTTTCTAGGTTACCATGGAGGAATGATTGATCACAACACCAGAGGAGTGTTGCTCTCATTTCCTATCTTATTTTTTTTGTTTCAAGAAGGTCACAAGTGATAGATCTAAAGGACATACTCTGACTATTGTTCTTGCTATTGTTTTATAAAGAGTATTATTCCTATTTGTTGTTTCTCCCTTGTTGTCCTTGTTTCAGGCAGGTCACAGGTGATAACCCTGAGGTATCTATAGTGACGGTTGCATGAGAAAACATATTAGATGAGACATGAAGCAGACTATTCAAGTTGTATACATGACCGTATACATCCATGTACCAAAGAAGATGAAGAAGAAGCTACTTTTGAGATACATAGTATCTCATATGAATATTGATTGTAATGAGCAGAAGGCTCGAAAGATGACCAGACATTAGAATAGAACTCACAATAGACTTGGTCAAAGGATAATGAAGCCACCTTGACAAGAAACATAATTCGTTTGAAGTATGACTCAACTTTTCATATTAAGACTTGGTATTAAACACCAAGTATATCTTGCAAAGACTATGAAGTTTTTTTAGACGCAGAAGAAATCAAGACTCAGAGTAATCCTGATCTCAGAAAGGATCAGATGGAAAGACATCTTCCAGTATTGGAAGATAGATTCCATGAGTTGAGGAGACTATATCATAGATTCAGAGACCTATAGGAGACATGAAATCTCCTGGGAATATTCCCTTGTTTCAATAATAAAGAAGGAATCTAGTGAGAAGGACCGGGATATGGATTTGTCCTTAAGACTAGAAAGGAAGTCAGTGGTGACTTCCAATATTGATCTAACATATCAAGCATGTTGCAGTTAATAGTATAAAGATGTACAAATCTACCTTCGATATCAGTTATTGAGCGACTCTTAGTTCAGATGAAGTTGTTGCCATGATAGAATAGAGAGAGTTTAGTAACTACAGTGAGTCTCAACTTTAGAGAACCTGCGGGTCCAGAGTCCCAATCCCATAGGAACAGTTGTAGAAAGACCAGAGGATATACTCTCAAGCAGTGAGACAAATAGTGCTTTGCAGAAAGCACGTAGAGCTAGCACATGATTGTGATGATTAAGTTATAACTAAACAAATGTACCAGGTTGGTACAATGTGATGTGAAAATTTGGTTTCAAAGTACAATATAGGAAGACTCATGTCTACAAGTTGAAGGAAGCTCCAAGAGTTTGGTATGGAAAAATTTATGGTTTTTTGATGAGATTGAGCTTTACCCAGAGTAAGTTTGATCCCAAAATTTACTTCAAGATTGAGAATGATGGACCAGTTATATTGTTGTTATATGTGGATGACTTATTCTTGAGAGATGAAGAAAAGATCATCCCATATTGCAAGAAGAAGCTCGTTGCAAAGTTTGAGATGAAATACCTAGGCCTCATGCATTATTTATTAGGTCTTGAAGTTTGGCAGAGCCCAAAGAAGATCTTCCTTAACCAAGGGAAGTATGCAGTTGAAATATTGAAGAGATTTGACATGCTGGAATGTAAAACCATGAATACACCCATGGAAACAAATTTGAAGCTCCTGGTTGATACTTCATTAGAGTTTTTTGATGCTACTATTTACAAACAGATTATTGGATCGTTGATATATTTGACAAATACCAGGCCAGATATATGCTTTGTTGTAAACACCTTGAGTTAGTATCTGGTAGAGCCTAGACATGTTCATCGTGTAGTTGCAAAGCATGTGATGAGATACCTTAAGGGTACATTGGACTATGGTCTCTATTATACTAGAGATCATGACTTCATACTATATGGTTATACTAACTCAGATTGGGATGGAAGTTATCCTAATAGAAAGTGCACTTCATGATGTTTTTTCAGTTTCAGGTCAACCATGACTTCATGGCAAAGTAGGAAGCAATCCAGTGTTTCTCTCAGCACGAAAAAAGTGGAATATATTATATCATGTTCCTTAAGTTGTGAATCCATATGGCTTCAAAAGTTGTTGGAAAGTCTGTTTGATCTGGCGATGGAAGCCACTATGATTCTATGTGATAACCAAATTTGTATAAATATGATAGAGAACCCAATGTCCCTGATAAGTTGAAGCACATAGAGATCTAGTATCACTACATTCATGATATGGTGTAGAGGGGAGTTGTAATGCTCCAATATTTTGGCACATATGAGTAGGTTGCATGTGTGTTGACCAAGACTCTATCTCGTGTGAAGTTTTATTACTTTAGAGACAATCTTGGTGTTGTCTGAAAGGACCTCCCTCGAAAGGGGGAGTGATGCGGATGATACTATAGTATCTTGACCAAAAGTAGGTAGCTCCATTAGGATTTTATATCCTAGAGGATTGACCATCCTTGGGAAGATCTCAAAGGTCCAGTAAGGATGGTCTATCAGAGTACCTTTGCATGTATATGCTACTTGTGTTCAGTAGTGGTAGCTCCGTTAGGATTTTATATCCTAGCGAATATTTTGATTCCTAGGTAGATCCCGAAGGTCCAGTAAGGATGTTCTGTCAGAGTACCATCTGGTAGCTTGTTAGGATTTTATATCCTAGGGAATCTTATGATTCCTGGGTAGATCCCAAAGGTTGGTAAGGATGGTCTGTCTGAGTACCACAAAATGTTGTTTTTGCACCTGCATCATTCTGTTTCCATATGATGACGATGTTGCCTCAGCCTCATGTTGATGATGTTGTTGTCTCAGCCTCATGCTAATGGTGTTGTTGTCTCAGCCTCGTAATAATGATGTTGTTTTTTTTCCTTGTGTTGATGATGTTGTTGTCTCAGCCTCGTATTGATGATGTTGTTGTTTCATCCTCGTGTTGATGATGTTGTTGTCTTGGCCTCGTGATGATGATGTTGTTTTCTCAACCTCATGATGATGATGTTTTTGTCTCAGCCTCGTGTTGTTGATGATGTTGTTCTAGCCTCGGGCTGTTGATGATGTTGTTCCAGCTTCGTGCTTTTGATGTTGATGTTTTAGCTTCATGATGATGAAGATTATGATGTTACTTTAGCCCCATGTTGATGAGGATGATGATGTTACTTTAGCCTCATGACAATGAGGATGATGATGTTACTCTAGCTTCATGCTGCTAATGATGATGATACTACTCCAATATCCATGTTGTGGATGATGATATTGATCATGAGAAAAAACTTTCTATGATTCATAGATGTGCTAGTCAGTGTTCCATATGTTGATGATTATGCTTCCCTCTCTTTGTCCCGATGATGTTGTATTGGGTTATGTCAGTAGAATACCCTTCTCGTTAAGGGGGAGTGTTGAAATATTGTAACTTTGAAGAATATTCTAATTATATTTGAGTTATTATCTTATATATCAAATCCCCTTTTGTGGATTGATCATGATGGTTCTTGTATAAGAACAAATCCCCTTTTGTGGATTGGTCAAACCATATTTATATGGTGTTATTTGTAAAGTCGGCCCCTTGGGTTTATAAAGTGGTTTTAACCACTCTTGGAAGAAGTTGGCCCTACTAAGTGAAGAGACATAACCCTAGTGCCTCCTCAACTAGTATTTATAAGGAATACCCCTAATTTCACTAAATATTGAAAAAAAAAAACTAAAATACTTTTGTTGACTCCCCTCCCAATACATTTGTACAATTTTAAAACCTCCTATTTCTAACAGATATCCCAAGTATCCATTTTTTTTATGGCATTTTTAATACCCATTTTTATTTCTATCCTAAGTATGAAAACATCAAAGAACTCTTATATGATCTCAAATCACAAATCATAAAGGTAATTAAAAAATAAGAAAACAAGGGGTGTTCCATCTAAGTTGATGTTAAAGATTAGGTTGGAGTGATATATCTTCATGACTCACCCAACTCATTCAAATCCACATGTTTCCTGACCTGGGATGGTGGTAACCCTTTTTCCATGAATTGCAAAGA
>ML793880.1:222920-241192 GCA_009831015.1 Picea engelmannii | reverse complement strand
ATATTATTTAATATTTAAAAAGAGTTGACTTCGTTCGCGTGTAACCATTTTAGTAAACCTATGCAACCTTGCTCAAGGAAAGAAAGGGTTCGGGCATTCGGTGACTTTGGCTCGTGGAATCCTATCACCCAAACATCTCAGGGCCTTGGAGCTCCAAACTCCTAGAGTTACGAAGACCACGAGATGGTTAAAGCATTTGGTCACCATTTATTCCATGGTGTGTTTGATATTAGAATAATAATAATTATATTTTCTTTGGTCTCAAGTCTTTTACGCTCCAGGGACTTTAACCTCCATTTTCATAATAACAAAATAATCATAATCATATGTATATAGACATATATACATATATTTCCATAGTCTTACCCTGTTTTGTTACCTGGAAGATTTAAAGGAAATTATTTTCTCTTACAGAAAAATAAGGAAAGGAAAAATATAGTTTTCCAGGCTTTATAAAGGGATTCAATAAAAGTTTATATTCCAAGAAAATTTCTCCATTTTGGAAATTAAAAATATAATTATATAATCTCTCCCTTCTCTTGGATAAATGAGTAAAATTTTGTTTCCTTATTATTGTGATTTACTACTCTTACTAAATTTAAGGAAAATTGGTCCTAAGACAAAGGTTTACCTCCACAGTAAATTTGGAATTTCTACCAGGATTTACTGCCCACCAAAATTTAAGGGGATTCTTCCCAAATTTAGGAGATTTAACAAAAATTAAACATAAATGTTTATTTATGCCCCAAATAGAATTTTGAGAACTTTTGTAATTTAATTCATTTAGGAAAATTTCATGTTTGTGTCCTAATTATTTTTCCTCAATAATTATTGATAAGAACTTTGAATGTTTTCCCATATTTGGGATTATTTCCTAAATTCCACACAGATCTGATATCTTCATAGCTTTCTAGCATAGGATTTGAGAACATATTAAAATAGAACACTCATTATGCAGAAAAATAACTCTCTCTTATTTCATATGTTTTATAGAGATATTTAATTGTTCATTCATCATTTCCCAAGCATGCATTAAACTGTACAACACAGTCAACCACAACGTCCACTCCTAGAAATCTTATTTTAGCACACAAATATTCAAGAGATAAGGAATTAAATCAAAAGAGCTTCAACGAAGGCATTCTCTTTATTTTACTTAAATTTCTTAAGTCACTTTTGTCATAAATTAAACTTACACAATTCCAAAACATAGTATAATTTTTTCTCTAATCTAAACACTATAGAGATTTAACCAAATATACTTATCTAGAAAAAAGATAGTGATGCAATTGTTGAAAGGGGTGCCCTTTTCCACCCAACCATAGGCACAACAAATCCTGGATGGATTTACCGTTGGCCACCCCCTAGCTAGATCACGATGCTCTGAGAGACACTCTTCCTTGTGTTCAGCAACAGCCAGGGACAGAGATCACTCTCCTCTTCCCACAGGAATTCATCAAATCATTTCTCTCTCCACCAAGCAAGGGAGTTTGTAACCAGTGTTTCCTCAGTCACTCATCCTCTACAACCCCATTTATTAGCTTGGTTAGAAATGTTTCCCAACAATTCCCATACCCAAAACAAATTTGTTTTTCAGTTCTATTTAGAACCAGAGAGGTGCACATGCTCTCCCTCCTCATAAAATGGTCACCAAACTCATCTTCTTGCTTCTTTCCTTCCGCCCACAAATTTTCTCTCTTTTCTTGCCTTCCTTGGCCAGATTTCGTGGGTCCAAATCCCCATTTTGTGGTCAGGTCAAGAAGTTTTTCCAGATGGGTACACTACACATTTCCTCATTGACTCTTGAGGAAGACTTCTCAACTACCAGCATAACTAGTAATTTACTTTTCTGGTTCAGGGGATTGTTCTGGGTCTGAATAATTTAAATCCAGCAGAGTACCGGTCTGGTTGGAGTCATCTCAACCATCATTGGTTCCCCTCCCCATATCTCTCATGCATCATGATCTACATTGGAAAACCCCTTCAGCAATTATTCAACACTTTCCATTTTATTTAGTAATAGAAATATATACATTACCTTTTATAACAAAAAGGTTCATCAATTCCAGCATCCACACATATGCAGTCTGCCCATAGTATTTTAGCAGGGTATAGTTATATTTACAAGTTGGGGGAAACAGGGGTATTACAATCCCCTCCCCCTTAAAGGAATATCATCATCGATGTTCTACCTGTCGATGTGCTTTGTATGTACAGTAGTAAAAAAAAAATGGGTATGCCTTCTTCATGGCATCCTCCATTTCCCATGTAGCTTCATCTGGACCAAAGTGTTTCCACTGCACCTTGACCTGTGCAATGGTTTTGTTCCTGAGTAAAATTTATTTCATGTCTATTATGCATTGTGGCTCTGGCAGGAATTCTCTCTCTGGTTCCACCTAAATCACAGACCAATCAATTATATGATTAGAATCATATACATATTTCTTCAGTAACGAAACATGGAAAACATTATGTTCCTTCATTGTGGGAGGAAGTGTTAGTCTATATGCTACAGGTCTCACTCTATCGAAGATTTCAAAGGGTCCACAATACATAGGTGCCAACTTGGAACAAGTTCCCATTCTCAAGGAACTTTTCCTGGGACTAACTCGAACATACAAATGATCCCCTGCTTTGAACTCTCTAGCAATTCTCTTTCTATCTGCATAGCTTTTCTGTCTATCCTGGGCTACTTTCAGATTTTGTTTTATTTGAACTACTTATTTTTCCATTTCTTTTAGCATATCTGGTCCAAGTGTAATCATGTCTACTGGGTTATTCCAGCTGATTGGAATATTGCATTGTCTACCATAGAGGGCCTCAAAAGGGCTCATCTCCAATGACTCTTCATAGCCATTGTTATAAGAAAACTTTACCAATGGTAGGTAGTCTTCCCACTTCTTGGGTTGATGCATCACATGCATCCTTAACATGCCATATAACACTTGGTTTACCCTCTCTATATCCACATCAGTTTGAGGGTGATAGGTTGTACTAAATAGTAATTTAGTTTCAAAACCAACAAACAGAGATTTCCAAAAATTTGAAGTAAATTTTGTATCTTTGTCTAATATGATTTCCTTAGGCATGCCATGCAATATAAATATTTATTTCATGAAAATGTTGGCAATATCTATTGCCTTGTAGGTTGACTCGACAGAAATAAAGTGAGCAACCTTGCTAAGTTTTTCCACAACTACCATAATGGCATCATTATGCTTGGTTGATTTTGGCAACCCTGTGATGAAATCCATGGAGATGGTTTCCCATTTCCATTTTGGGATTGGTAGGGGCTGCAACAACCCTGCTAGATGTGGGTGTTATGCCTTAACCTGCTGACATTCTAGACATTTAACTAAGTAATCAGCTATGTCATTTTTCATTCTGGGCCAATAAAACAGTTTCTTAGTGGTTTTGATCATTTTTTGATAACCAGGATGACCAATATATGGTCTTGTATGTAGTTCATCCATTATGAACCTCTTCAAGTCGTCACAATTTGGAATATACAACCTACCTTTGTAAGTTAGCATTCCATCATTCAATATTTGATAGCCCTCATTCTTCAACCATGTGGGCTCTTTCTCTAGGTATGATCTCATAGTCTTGAAAAATGCATTTGTTTCTTGTGCACTTTTGACTCTCCTTGATTTCTGATTCACAGGTTCTTACAGCTACCAAGTGAATCACTTTCAAACTTCTACTAAGGGCATCAACCACCCTATTTTATTTTCCTTTAATATGTTTGATTTGAAAATCAAACTCACTAAGGAGATCCATCCACCTATCTTGTCTAGCATTGAGTTTTGGTTGATCAAAAAAATATCTCAACCCACTATGGTCTGTCATAAGCACAAATCTTCTACCTAGGAGGTAATGCCTCCACATTTTTAAAGCATGTACTATGGCATCCAATTCCAAATTGTGGGTCACGTAATTGATTTCATGCTCATTCAATTTTCTGGATTCGTAGAAAATCACATGTCCTTCTTGCATAAGGACTCCTCTGAGCCCTTCCTTGTAGGAATATATACACACAAGGAAGTCCGTGTTTGGGTATACAATCTTTAGCACAAGTGAATTGGTTAGAAGGTATTTCAGTTGTTGGAATCTCTCTTCACATTCTGATGTCCAAATGAATTTAACTCCCTTTTTCTGAAGGGAGGTGATTGGGCAACAAATCTTGGAAAATCCTTTTATGAACCCTCTATAGTATCATGCTAGGCCCATCAAGGATCTAATATCAGATACATATTTTGAGGTAGGCCAATCCATAATGGATTTGATATTTTCAGGATCAACTTCCACTCCTTCTTCGGAGATAACATGGGCTAAGTAATGGACTTGTTTTTAGAAAAAATCACAATTACTAAACTTTGCATAGAGCTTATGTTCTCTTAGCACTTGAAGCACTAATTTGAGATGTTCTTCATGATCTTCCCTACTCTTAGAATAGATTAGGATATCATCAATGAAAACCAACACAAATCTGTCCAATAACTTACTGAGTACATTATGCATTAAGCACATAAAAGTGGTTGATGAACTGGTAAGCCCAAATGGCACCACCACAAATTCATAGTGCCCATATCTTGTCCTAAAGGTTGTTTTATGGATGTATTCATCCTTAATTCATACTTGATGGTATACATACCTCAATTCAATCTTGGATAAAATTGTAGATCACCCCTTAATTGGTCAAACAATTCATCGATCCTTGGCAAGGGATACTTATTCTTAATGGTCATCTTATTGAGTTGTCTATAGTCTATGCACAACCTAAGTGTGTCATCCTTATTCTTCACAAACAAATTTGGTTCTCCCCAAAGAGACACTATGTCGAATGTAACATTTGTCCAACATCTCGTTTAGTTGTAGTTTGAGCTCAACTAGTTATGGTGTACTCGTTCTATAGGGTGCTCTAGACATTAGCACCGATCATGGTACAAGTTCTATTGAAAAGTAAACATCTCTTCTTGGAGGTAGACCTGGTACCTCTTCTGGGAACACATCTTTATACTCTCTTAATATAGGATGGTCCTCTAGGCTCGGTTTATTGTCCTCAACAGAGTTCAACACTTGGATTGCATACAATGGACATCATTTTCTGCAATACTTCTTCACTTGAAGGACAGATATTTGTCTCACTGATATAGGATTTTGAATTCCTTAGTTGATTAGTTGTTTTCTTCAGTTCCTTTCTTAAGGAAACTATTTCAGCTTCTAGCTTCTCGCAATTTTCTTCCTTTTATTTCATATGTCTTCTCACCACTTCTTCTACTCTTTATTCCTCTTCTAGTTGAGTCTTCAAGATGATAATTGTATTCTTTATTTCTTTATTTAATATCTTGAAGATGATAATTGTATTCTTTGTTTCTTTCCCCTAAGTCTGTCTATTTCTTCTAAGGCACTAACGAGTTGTTCTTCAAGATTCACTTCTCCATCAATGTCTTCTTCTTCTTAATATGATTTTTCTTAATGATTATCTTCATTTTCTTTATCAGTAGGATTTGTATCCATGGCTATGAAGAGGAATTATTCTAGGTCAATAAGAGAAACATATCCATCACTTTCTTCAGACGAACTACTATCCTCTCTAGAGTAGAAACTCTTCTTCTTAGTAAATTTTCCTCTTTTGTGTCTATAAGGTTTGATTTTATTGTTATATTCTTATTTATCATTACTATCATCATCGTCACTATATTCCCTTTTTCATATGGAAACTTATCATAAAAATGTCCTACTCTACCGCAATTAAAACATTTGAAGGGTAGCTTACCTTTGTATCTTCCAGATCCCCTTTTTATCTTTCTCACAAATTGTTCTTTTTTTGTATCTGATTCATGGTTGGAACAATCACAACATTTGTGTCCTTTTATCATTTTTAATTCTTTGAAAGTTTCTTCCTTTCCTGTTAGCTTTTCTTTTTCTTTCCTCATCTCGTATGCAGTGAGAATACCATGTAGCTCATTCATCATTTGTTTCTCCAGATCCTTCATTTCTTCAATGGAAAATACAATGGCGTCAAATCTTAAGGAGAGATACCTTAGCACCTTTTGCACAATCATTTTTTCTTCAATATTCTCACCATCCTTTGATGGTGTTGACAATTTCATCCACTTGAAGGAAATAGGTTGCAACATTTTCTTATTTCTTCATTTTCAAACTCATGAACTATATTTTATGAGTTTGGAGCTTTTCCTTTTTCACCTTGTCATCACCTTCATAGATTTTTTGAAGTTTGTCCCACATATATTTTGTCAATACACAATGCATCACCATGAAAAAAATGTATTCTGATAGACCACTCAAGATAGCATTCATGGTTTTTTCATTATGTTCACTATCCTTCTTCCCGTCGTTATTTGTTGATGGAGTATTTGGGGATGTATACCTAGTCATGACTGATTTCCAAATATCAAACCCAAGAGCCATTAGATAATTTTGCATACTAATGCTCCAGAATGCTTAGTTTGTTCCCCCAAACAATGGAGCCTTGTTTGTGGGTAAACCTTCTTGAAAAGCCATGTGTGCTTCCAATATCTACCTTCTAGTGATTAGATTGTTTCTGAAGGAACCTGCTCTTATACCAATTGTTGAACTTATTCTTATACTAAGAGGGGGGTGAATCAATATAACATACTTTTTACTTTATATAACCATTCATCAATCAATCATTAGTTGAGAAACAATAATCACATATAAAATCAAATCACAATACACAGAGTTTAACATGGAAACCTTTACTGGAGAAAACCACAAAAAAATATTCTTATAAATGTTTGTAGGCACCAACCTATTGTTATAAAGATTGTATGCACCAAACTACTAGAGACACCAAAAGGAACCAACCTACTGGAGACACCAATATCCTCAGTTGAGCACCAACTCGGCAAGATGTAGGCACCAACCTACTGGAGACACTGATCTCCTCAACTAAGCACCAACTCAATAAGATATGTGTAGACATCAATCCAAGATATTCATATACAGAGTACCTATGACTTCACGCACATGTTTCATTCCATAGACAACCCTTCAAACCTTAGCAAGCCTCATGGCATCATTCCCTTAATGTAATCATTGACGGCAACATCCACTGACAATAACATCCACTTACGTCAACATCCACTCACATCAACATCTACTCATGACAACATCACAACCTCATAGCATACATTGAGAATAAAAAAGACCAAAATAAAGTCCCTTATATTTCTCTTTCACACATCTATATCCCAAGAAGACACCCCAACACCTTTAGCACACCTTAGAATTGATCTCTCTTGCTTGGTTTCTCTAAAAATGGAAAATTTATCCTATATTTATAGTAATTTTTTCCCCACTTTCTGACTCGACCTGCAAAGACTGGTTGAGCCAACCTCAATTTTTTGGTTGGGTTACCAAACAAAAAAATCCCTATCTCCTCATTCCTAGAGAATTAGAGGGAATTCCATATATTTTTGGAAAGGACTCGGAATAAGATTTCCAACCATATAACTTGTGCTTTCATTTGAGCTAGGTATGTAGGGTAAAAATGCCTTCAAAGATAGGGTATTCAGATTCATACTTTCAGCAATCTTCATCTTGCAATATTTATCTTGGACATCTGTAGGCTCCCCCTATCTTTGACATCAATAAAAACAATATTTCCAACATCTAAGTATATTGAAACTAATAATTAATAAGCTAAAAAATATTCTTTCAATAATCAAAAGGAAACTAGAGACTAATTTCCATACTAGAAGAGATGAATATTTCGCAAACTCTTTTTTATCCCTTAGCTTTATCCATTCTAAGAGAAAAGAAAACAAAGTGGTCGACCAACCTCGAAATTTGGGCATCAAGTCCAATAGGGAGGGAAACCATTAAAAACTTCATGGAACAATAATAAAGGATAAATTATAAGGATTGAAAAATCATGATGTTTCTAGGGTTGACATAAACAATCAAGATGAGTGTTTCTATATAG
Source organism: Picea engelmannii (assembly GCA_009831015.1). Lineage (NCBI taxonomy): Eukaryota > Viridiplantae > Streptophyta > Pinopsida > Pinales > Pinaceae > Picea > Picea engelmannii. The sequence goes on along the minus strand of ML793880.1, from coordinate 233,220 downwards.
GGAACCATCACAATGAAGGATCAATCATGTTTAATGATATAGATAGTAATCATAACAAAGTATGACAAATCCAACAAGAAGAGTATAATAAGGTCAAGAGCATAGAATGGAGGGTATGTAATCTCATTTCATATCATTGTGAAGTGGGATTTTTTGTAGTCTTAGGGTGGAAGGGTGAAGACATTTTGGAGCTTGAAAGTGGGAGGAGAGAGGGAGACAAACCACAAAGGCCTCCCTCATCATATGTTGGTGCCTGCTAAGCAATGAAATGACATTGAAATAGGCATCCATCAATTTGGGAAGCATTTTTCAAGGCAAGGAAGAGGTACAAAGAGCTTCAATGATTCTCAAATAATAGAGAGTAATACCAAATCTTTTTGAACCAACCATCGCATACTTGTCTATGAGTAAGTTCAATATTGGCAAAGCTCTAGTGATGAGAGCCATGAAGGATGGAGGTGGAAAATCTCTAGTGATGAGAGCCATGAAGGATGGAGGTGGAAAATCTCTAGTGATGAGAGCCATGAAGGATGGAGGTGGAAAAAAAGGGTCAAGATGTATTGATGATGATCCATAATGTATTTGCAGAAAAAAATGAATACAGGTTATTATCAAAATATGTTTAAAACAGAATAACATATATACAGTCAAACTGGTTTCTATTCAATAAGGAAATAAGTTGAAACTGTAAAATGCAGTGGAAACAAGCTTGCTAGAATGGTGGCAGCTTATCTTTGAGAAGAGATGTGACAGTTGCGCTCATTCGCAAGAAGATCCTTACAATGAGGCTATGAAGGAATTTTTACAATAAACAGGAATGCCAAAAACCTTAGACATCCAAAAAACCAAACCCTAGGAGATGAAGCGCCAAAATTCATGTGGGCCCCGTTTGGGTAAGTTAGTACATCAACTTCCCGGGGTCGTAACTTTTGCATACGATCTTCGTTTTAGGCACAAGATAGCCCATTGGAAATGTCTATCCGAGGACTACACATTTTGTTGTTATCTATCAAAGGTTATTATGATTGTGGCGAACCCTAAAAAACGTTGTTTAGGGCCTCAAAACGTCCCTGCAAGTCACGGACCTGAAAACTAGGGAAAAAACTGCAAACTGGAAAATTGCCAACATGAGCCAGTTGGAATAGGTGGGAGGCCACCAATATCCATATGGATCAATCCTCCCCACTTAGGAATCAATGGTATCCATTGCGTTGAGTTCCCCCATCAGATGAGGAAATTTATGTTGAATTTGGCCCCGGGTGAGCCACTTTCCTTGGTGCAGGAGCTTCCATGCTTTGACAACTCGATAAAGCTGGATCCTTTGCTGGGGAGTTCCCTTGATCTGTTTTTTCACAATCTGATCATTGGATTCATGTTGTATGTAGTTAGGGTTGAGCTCTGTTGGTGCTAGTTGTTCTTCTATCTCTGAGGTATCCAATAATGGTGGGGAACACAGTCGAAGGATATCCACGTTGAACACTGGGTGTAAGCCAAGGAAAGGAGGAATGTTGAGCTCAAAAGCATTATCACCCATAGCCTTGGTGATGGTGTACAGACCATAACGGAGTGGGCGAAGCTTCCGATGGGGTCTTGTAAGGCGTTCTTTCTACAACTGCAACCAAACTTTGTCGCCCACCTGAAACTTATGTGGCACCCGGTGTTGATCATGGCACTACTTGTACTTGTCATTGGACTTTTCTAGGATATCCTAAACCTGTTGGCGGATGTGTTGGATCCTCTCAATGAATCGGGTGGCTTTTTCAACTTCAGTTGGAGCAGGAGATGAGTTGGTCGAGGTGACCGAAAGGGGTAGTGCAACATCTATGGGACCCAATGATTGGAATCCCAACCCCACCTGAAAGGGGTTGTGGTCGGTTGAGCTATGCAGGGCTCGGTTGCAGCTATGTTGAACATAGGGGAGACTCTCATCCCATGTGAGAGGGTGCTTGGAATTATACATGCGCAAGATATGCACGATCATTCGATTTACGACCTCAGTTTGGCCAACTGTCTAGGGGCCGAAGGTCATGGATTTTGTGAGCTTGGTGTCCAGCAGTGACCACAGGATTAACTAGAATGTGTTGAGAAATCTAATGTCCCGATATGAGACAATGGTTTGTGGGATTCCAAAATGTACCCAGACTTGTTCAAAGAAGAGCTTGGCAGTGGCCTCTATTATGATGCTCTTCTTGTAGGTGACCAGAATCGCCATCTTAGAAAAGTGATCCACAACCACAAAAACACATCCATTTCCCCTCTTGATGGATAGGAGGCCCGACATGTAGTCCATTGAGATGGATTCCCATGGCCTGTCAGGAGTAGGCAGAGGGGTGTATGGGGCCTATTTCTAAGTGGTTGGTTTGGCAATCATGCAAGCAGTGCAGGACCTGATATACTTGTTGACCTCTTGCCCAAGTTTCAGCCATTAGAAATGTTTCTGCAGCATTGCCACTATGTGTCCTGCCACCCAACTGTAGTGGGCTTCCCAAATCATTTTTGCTCGCTCACTTGATGGAACACAGATATGGCCTAGACAGCACAGCAGTTTGTCCTGAAGATGGAAATCAGCGACAACTGTGTTTGTGCCCAACAATTGGTAGGTGGTTGCGAAGTTCGGGTCTGTCTCGTAGAGTTGGGGACATCCAGAGGTCTCATAGTCCCAAAATTCTAGCACCGTGGTGAGTGTCGCGACTGGCGGTCTGGTAAAGCAATCAGCAACGCGGTTGGTGCTTCTCATTTTATACTTGATGTTAAGGTGGAATTGTTGCAAGTACATGGACCACTTATGATGGTGGTCATTCTGCAATTTTCCTTGTGTCTGCATGAACTGCAGTGGCTTATGATCAATGTGGATGATTGTCTTCTTCCCAAGAATGTAATGTCTCCACTGGTGGAAGGCTTGCACAATGGAGTACATTTATTTGTCGTAAGTAGGGTACTTATGGACAACATCTGATAGTGTCTCACTATGATAGGCCATGGGGTGGTTGTGTTGAGTGAGAATGGTGCCCACAACATAGTTTGAATCATCTGTCTCGATCTAAAAGGGATGATGTAGGTCTGGTAGTGATAGTATTAGGGTTGAGCACAAGCACTGCTTCAAATCATCGAACGCTTGTTGTTGGGACCGACCCCACACAATTTTCTCCTTACCACCACCCCTAGTTACTTGGTTGAGGGCCCATGCAATATGGGAGAATCCCAACATGAACCTACGGTAGAAATTGGCAAGGCCTAGGAAGCCCTGAATCTCAGTGAGTGTGTTTGGGGTTGACCAGTCACAAATGACTTGGATTTTGGTTGGATCCACATGTGCACCATGTTGATCAACGATGTAGCCCAGGTAAAGAACCTGGTCCATGCCGAAGGAGTATTTTTCCAAGTTGGCGTAGAGCTGGTGTTGTCCCAGGGTGTGTTGAACCTGCTGAATATGTTTCAATTGTTCTACCCAAGTCTTGTTGTAAATGAGGATGTCATCCAGATACACCACTAAAAAGGTATCGGTGAATGGTCGCGGGATATTGTCCATCATCCTTATGAAAGTGGTTGGAGCATTTGTCAAACCAAAGGGCATGACCAACCATTCAAAAAGACCTTCCTTTGACTTGAAGGCAGTCTTCCATACATATTTTTGTTCTATCGGGACCTGGTGGTAGCCAGAATTCTTATCAATCTTACTAAAGTATTTGGCCCCCGTGTGATGATCAAGGAGCTCGTTATCGGTTTATGACTGTGATTTTATTCAAGGCCCCGTAATCAATGCAGAGTATCGGTTTCTGACATTGATTTTATTCAAGGTCCCGTAATCAATGCAGAGTCGCCAGATTCCATATTTCTTTTGTACCAGCACGATTGGGCTATCGCAAGGTCATGAGTTGGGACGGATGTGCCCCTTCTAGAGCATTTCTTGGATCTACCGCTTGATCTCCTCATTCTCTAACAGAGAGCGACGGTAGACTGGCCCATTGGGCAGTGGTGCGTCGGGGGTTAGATCAATGGGGTGCTTGACCTGACAGTGTAGAGGTACCCAGGTAGGTGAGGAGAAGATATTTGAGTATTCTTCCATAACCTTATCCACTTGCTTTTGCTATGTGGAGAGGTCGGTCGCAGAGACCCTGGATGTGGTTGTGATCTTTTGTTCATTCTGAGAGTGAATCACAAAGAAAAAAAACTTCCATGTCTGAGAGATGACCTTTATGCATTGCTTGGCAGAGATCAAGGAAATAGCATTGGGTGGGACTGCATCGGGTATCCTGTACAATTTCTTGTTCAAAGTAATAATAACATTGCGAGGCCTAGACTCATATATAGCATGATGTTTCCATAAAGAACATTACAAACTTCGAGAGGGGAAACATCACACAATACCTTGTCTTTAAAGGGCTTGATGTCGTATGACAGGCGGCATTGTTGGCTGACGCGGATGTCGCTTCCTTGGCGGAGGCATCCGATGGTGTAGGGTTGCGGGTGCGACGTTGTCGGTAGGGCGAGTTTCTTGAAAACCTCTGTTGAGATGAGGTTCTTCTGGCTACGGCTATCAACGATGAAGTGCAACGGGTTACCCTTCACCCACATCTGTGAATGAAAAAGGTGCTCTCCTTCCTCTGGCTTGTCTGGTTCATCAGGCTGGATCTTGGTGGTAGCAATGGTAGCACTAGGCTCTACGTTTATGATCTATCTCCCTCTTTATGGTTCTAACTCAGCATTGAAACTCACATCTGATTCGGAGGCTTTCACCTCAGCCACTAGTGACTGCTTCGAGTGGAAATCAACAGTGTTATGCCAAGGGATCTTATGGAAGTCGCGCCACTTCCCAGTATCTTTCGTTGCCTTTTTGGTGTCCTTCTTTTCTTCCAGCCTAGACTAGTTGTCCTGAGGATGTCCATCTTTTCTCTGTCATTTGTTCTGTGGGTTGGGGCCGCCCTTTCCTAGCTTTTGTTGTGAGGGGTTCCCAGGCCCAAATTGTTGCGTCTTTTGTTTGAGCTTCTGCTCGATTTTGATGGCATATCGGTAGGTCGCGCCCAAGGATTAGATGTCCAGAAACTCCATTTCGGCATGGATGTATCTATGCAGACTACCACGATACTTGAGCACCAGATGTCGCTCAGAATCTTTGATACCCATCTTAGTGCGCAATTTATGGAAGATATTTGTGAACTCGAGCATCGCTTGGTCTCTTTCCTGCCGCAACGTGGTCCATTTTTTGTACAGGTCATCATAAATTCCAACAGGGTAGTATTGCTCCTTAATAGCATCCCTAAAGGACTCCCAGGTGACTGCGACTGTAAATAATGAGGGATCCTCTGTTTCATTTTTCTCACAGAAAGTTTCTCACCAATATTTGACATGGGGGCGGCTTTGAGGAGTGAAAAAGTAATCTTTTATCTATTCGAGAAGCTATGGATAGAGAAATACCCTTCTAGCAGATTCAACCATTTGTCTACCACATCTGCGTCTATCTGACCTTCAAATATAGGAATATCGAATTTGATTTGTACCTTGAAGGAGGTGGCACCTTCATTTGAGGAAGATGTATCGCATGTTGGTAATCGTCGAAGGATTTGCGCAAAACTATCCATCATATCGTTCCTTTGTTGCGTGAGGGCTTCCTCGAGAAACATTTTGAAGGGATCTCCTGTCTTGTCATCTTTCTTTTCTTCTACCATGAGAGGTTATTTGGGCGCGCGAGAGATTTTTTCCTCAATAGAAACAAGTTGAAGACCCAATTATTTGTACCATGACCTCGTTGGGGACATGCATTAAGAACGACAAGGAGCAGACCACTCTGATACCATTGATCTAGAATATATTTGCAGAATGAAATGAATACGGATTATTATCAAAAGATGCTTAACACAGAATAATATATATACAGTAAAATTGGTTTCTATTCAATAAGGAAATAAGTTGAAACTGTAAAATGCAGCAGAAACAAGCTTGTTAGAATGGTGGCAGCGTATCTCTGAGAAGAGATGTGACGGATGCGTTCATTCGAAAGAAGATGATTACAATGAAGCTCTGAAGGCCTTTTCACAATAAACAGGAATTTCAAAAACCCTAGACATCCAAAAAACCTAACCCTAGGAGATGAAGCGCCAAAAGTCATGTGGGTCCCGTTTGGGTAAGTTAGTACATCAACTTCTCGGGGTCATAACTTTTGCATACGATCTTCGTTTTAGGCGGACAATATCCCGTTGGAAAAGTCATTTTGATGATATCCCGTTGGAAAGGTCATTTTGACTGTGGCGAGCCCTTAAAAACGTTGTTTAGGGCCTCAAAACTGCCCCGCAAGTCAGGGACCCGAAAACTAGGGAAAAAACAGTCAAACTGAAAAACTGCCAACATGAGCTAGTTGGAATAGGTGGGAGGCCACCGACATCCATCTGGATCAAATGAAATCCATGGAGGGTGGAGTGGAGTTTCCCAATTTCTCATAAAGACATTCCAAAGTTATTCAAGATATGCATTTGCAACAAAGAGACACAGCATTGTCTTTGATAACAATTTAAGGCAATTCTAAAACACAATTAAGTATATGGAAGGAATATCACAAGATAGTGCATCAATGCAAGAAAATAAGCATGCAATAACATAAGATAATTTGATTATAAAACATCTTTGGCAAACCCCTTTGAAGCTCTAGACACTTAAAAGGATTACATAAATTATTGATCAATCATCAAATATTAAGGGGCATACTAGAACTCGTCAATAATGATATTGAAAGGATGGTCAATGCCAACAAGGAGGATGACATGATGGAAATATTTAATAAGATAGATGTGATCATGATCAAGTATGAAAGAGCTAGCGAGCAGAGATTAATAAGGTTAGAATGAAATGGTAGGTTTGCAATCTCATTAATTGTCATCGTGAAGTCAAAGTACTTGTCTTTGGATGGGAAGGGTTGGGTGATTTGGGAGCTTGAGAGTGAATCAAATAAAGGAGATGATCTGCAAGATTTTCCTAAGCATGTAACACCATCTATTATACTACAGATTGGTGGGTGGTATGCAACAATCTAGGTAGTGATTTTCAAGACATAAAAGATGAAGTGTTTCAACGATTCCCAATGGATCCCTTGATAATTCAAAGGATTTCTAAAATACAACACTAAGGAATATGGAAGCAATATTGTGCATTGCTTATCTTGTGGAATACTTGCATCTCTTTCGACCCTTTAGTGAAGTTTTTTTTTTTTAATCTTTTGAGATTCTCCAATCGTATTTATAAGCTATGGATTTCTTTCCTTGATCTCAATGCTTTGCATAGCATCTCCATAAATTGATATTCTATTCTATCATGATATTATCATGAAATTTTAAGGGATCGATATATGTTGGGCAACATTCGATCTTATGTTTAGCACGTGGAAAGATTACTCGAGTTAATTTGGTCGTCCGCGTTCTGTTCTCTGCCTCATCTCTTTACATTCTTCATTTGCTCGTAGCCTGTCATTAACGAAATCGACGCCCTCTGTTAGGGTTTCTGCATTGTTGTCATCCGTTAGAGTTTCTAACATGGAGATTCATGAATTGTTGCCTTGAAACGCTCGTCATTTACCTTGTGGAAGGATCTTGCAATTTCCTGGTTGTCCCAGACCCGTTGCTCTAAAGCATTGCGAGCACACCCAACAGTCATTCTATAACCAGATATAGTTGTTATAGGATTCTACGCGCATCGACTACTAGAAATATGCAGTATTACTGAGCACTCAAATCCTACAACTCAACACAAAGTTCGCCCATTAAAGATTTCCAAAATCCAGGGACTACAGAGCCATCTCCATGCATATTTTCTAGACTTCTCAGGAATACAGAGCCAGGTTTAATTTATCAGCACAGAGTATCCGCAAAGAAGACAACGATTAAAGTGTTGTAGCTCTGAAATCCTCATATTTTTCAGTCGAAAATCCTTGAAACCCTAGCATTTCACAAGATAATTACTCCTTCACATCTTCGCTACTATGCATGGCCCAACCAAAATGATATGACCGAACTTCTGAGGTGAACAATATTCGTTGCAGGCGATTGAACAATATTCCTAGGTTATCTAATGTTCGATTTCATCTGAATGTGGCAGTTTCTAGATGCAAATGAAGGGCTGATAAAACATAAAGTTCCATCGATATCAGTCGCCCTTCTTCTTATAAAGTACGTCACGATCCCAAGGAATTTGACTGTAGTAGTGTCTAACTGCATCTGGAAAACCCTCGTTTCCTCCCTGTTGTCGTTCTGCGTTCGTCAGTTTCAGGCACTCATTGGTATTCTTTTGATTTGACCTGAACGCCGTTCAGTGTGTATCCTTATGGTAATGTTCTTTACACTCTACTTTATCAGTCCACACAATGAACAGCATGTCTTCAATCGGTCAGAGCCAGTTTTGGTTTGGTAAAGCTCCATTGTGGCGTGATTTCATTATTGTTTGGTATCTACGCATTAAAGATTTCATTATTGTTTGGTATCTACTCATTAAACTTGGATTTTTAAGGGTCACTAGTGCAACTTGCCACATGACTTTTCGAAGAGACTTCTTTGAAGAACTAGATGAAAATGTTGGATGGTGCAATAAATAATAAAGAATAAGTTACAGGAATTGGCACCATCATGCTCAAATTACCAGGATTCCCAATTTTTTTTGTTGCATAATGGTCTCTATCTTCCCAAGTTACAAAGGAACTTGTTATCTCTTATGCACATTCAACGATAAGGCCATTCTATTCACATGTTTGATGGACAAGTTGAAATAAGGAGGTCTTCCGACAACATGGTCTTCATGACAAGATGGGAGGATAGCAAATTGTTAAGCTGAATGGAACATCTGCAAAGGGACGAAATTTTGCATACATTTCTCATCATGATAAAGGTACATTGTCTTATAGTTTCTTGTGGAATACTAGATTTTGGCACATCAACTATGAGTCTTTGTATGCTGAAGAAAATTGGTGTTTCTAGTCTTCCTACCATTCTAAGGAATTTGCGGCAATGTGAGGCTTGTATCCTTGGTAAACACAGTCAACATTATTTGTATGACTCCACCTCAAGAGCATGTAGAAAGCTAGAGTTGATATACTCTTATTTGTGTGGCCCCATGTCTATTCCATCTGCATTTGGTAATAAATATATCATGACTTTTATTGATGACTACATTGTAGTGTGTTGGGTTTACTTGTTGAAACATAAGTCTCAAACATTTGAAACATTTAAAAACTTTCATGTATGGATTGAAAACGAAACACAATCTAGCATTAGCTCTCTTTGTATTGATAATGGAAGGAATATACTTGTAATGAATTTGAATCCTATCTTTGTCAACATGGAATCAAACATCAAATCATTGTTCCATACAATCCTTAGCAGAATGGTGCATAGAAAGAATGAATGGGACAATCTTGAACATGGTACGTTCAATGCTATTTTTCAAGAATGTGAAGTTGATGTTTTGGATTGATGCAATTCTATGGGTAGTGCATGTGAAAAACAAGAGTCCATCTCATGCTCTTGGAAACAATACTCCTTATGAAATGTTGAATGGTTTCATTCCTTTGGTGAGGCATCTCATGGTTTTGTGTTCCACATACTATGCCTTAATTCCTAGGAGCAAAGAAACAAACTTAGTGCAAGGAGTTGAAAGTTCACCTTCTTGGGGTACTCAAAATACCACCAAGGCATAATGTCTTTACGATGAGGAAAACAAAAAGTTCATTCTTTCCAGAGATGTGATTTTTCTTGAATCCACTAAGAATTGTTGAATTTTTAATGTTGGCTCAAACACATGTAGTTTTTTTTCAATCTAGCATGAACTTGAACCATAAACAATGCAACAACACAATAGTTGCAGTAACCAAGATTACAAGAAGAATAACCATGCACAAGACACAAGAAGTTATCCTAGGAAAAACCTTCTCAAACAAGGGAAAAACCCATCAATCATTTTTTATAGAGTCAAGATAAGATCACCCTTACACCACAAACCCTAGCGCACACAAGAGGGTGCTCTATGACCAAGAAAGATAGTGCATAAGAAGAAGTGTGCACTAAATTTCAGACCTCCACAAAGCGTTATGTGAGAATGAGATATAATCAACAATGGGGATGTATCTCTCCTATAAATACATAACCTAACTCGTCATTATATGTGTCTATTGGCACAATAGGGATGAATTGTACAACTCAATAATATAATTAATCTTTTACAGGATATTAATTATCTTTACATGGTGGGGCCGATTGTACCCTTCACAATATAAAATTAGGGTTTCACAATAATCTTACTCTTAGACAATATAGCAAGGGATCTT